>VZRH01001842.1:114224-164659 GCA_013397555.1 Urocynchramus pylzowi
ACATGAACTAGTTATTTCAGTTATTGCAAATGGAGAATCTGCAGGTATCATAAAAAAAAAAAAAAAAAAGCTTAGAGCTCAGATTAAGATAAAAGCAATCTCAAAGGACCAGTGCTGAAAATTGACCATTGTGCATCTCTGCACAGGTTTACAGCCCTCATTACCCAAATCATCTCCTTTGAACAGAAGTAACATATTGGGAAGTCTAATTAAATACTCTATGGTCTTTTTGGGTTTACAGAGGCACAAATGAGAACTAGCTACCCATCTAGCAATAGAAAAGCCCAAGTCAGAATTTTCAGAAAGCCTCAACTTGCCATGGTTGAGCAATAAGGTGAGATTTTTTCATATTTTATCTAGGTTGGTAAAGGTTTATCTGGTGAAGGTGTCAAGAAGAAACAGATGGGGTGTGGCTGATGCAAGCAGCAAGTTCTGGCTTTCAGTTGTGCCAGGGCTGAACAGCAGTTCACATGGCTTTACAGCATTTTCCTGGCTCCAAATACAGATTTGGACCCCAAATATAGCAACAGAAGCTGAAGCCACAGAACCTGTGGAGTCCTAATGTCTCTAAAACCAAGACTCTCCTTCCTGGAGCAGCATCTCTCACCATAGCAGGATCTGAGGTGGATCCCTTCTCCACTTTTATACTTTTAAAAGGAGCATAAAAAGCATCAAACAGGCGACCTAACAGAACTTTCTTGAAATGAACATTCAGACTGAATTATTTTCCTTGCCTACATAATTTTGTGTCTTTAAATAATTGAGGAATACAGAAGATCTTATATTAAGCTGGTATTCTTCAAAAGGAAGAAGACGGGAGATACCAAAAGGACAGACAGCATCTTAGCACAGAACTTAGCACAGAGAAGTCTCTCAGGTCCCCAGGATTTGAAACCATACCCCATCACACTGCTCTAGGATGCTTTCTCACCCATTCAAAGCACTGCATAAGAAATTGATTGCAAAACTTCAGCCCCATATTTTAACAACATTTAAACAATAGAGATACATTTCTTTTAGCTACTCAAAGGAATCAACTCTGAAAGAACCTGCAGAAAAAAATACCATACTGTTTTCTGCCACCCTTTTGAAAATACAATTTTAAAAGGGCTGACCCAATGTTTTCCTTCTAATAAATTAAGAAGCACCTTTAAAGGTTTTCTTCTAAATTGTTTTATTTGATGGGTTAAGTCTAAACTCTCTCTTCTCTTGCTGTGCCAGCACCTATCATCATACTTCATGGCACTTCTTTAGAGAACATGTCTGCAGACCAGAACTCAGTAAAAAAGAACAAACTGACTTTGCAGACTGTGTATTCCACATTAGAAGGAAATGGATGTCTGCTAAGGGCAACGCTCTCCACTGTGACAGTCAAAGCTTTGAAGCTTGGTCAAATTTCCAGGACACTGCAATCTGCTTTGAGTAGATGGCAGCACGAGCTGCACTCTGGCAAAGCAGATGAGGGACAGTATGCACTGTCACCAATTATCTGACTTTTTGACTGCTACAGATCCAGCTTTGCTTCTTTGAACAAGAATCCCAGCCCCACCAGTACTGTTCACTATTCATTAATCTCTTTTTTAAATGTCTCTAGAAAGAGCCCTTCAATCCTTCATTTCAAAACCTCCCAAAACTTCAGCAGACCCCTGGGTGGCTGTTAAACACAGAGTACTATTTATGAAGCACTGTCTGCTGATGCCACCTCCCAATGACATCCAGTGGGCACAATGGCAAAGGACCAGTTCTGGCTGTCTACCAGCTCCCATGCAGCAGAGGGGGAGATGCTGTCCTCAGAGTCCACACAGACAAGAAGCCCCTCAGTCTTTGTGGGATGGGAAGTTTTGTTTGAAGGCAATTCAGGAACCATACTGTTGCAGTGTGATTTCATGGTTTGCCAGGTTCCTCCTGAAAATTCCCTCCCAGGTGTGTCAATCACCCATCCTTCCCCACCCTGACCCTTGCCAAGCACTGTCTGTCAATCCTGGAATTCCAGAAGGGCGTCCAGTGATTGGTAAATTCAAAAGATGCCCTCTGCCCCCCGGGGAGCATTGGGCCATCCAGGTGTCCTTTATCCCTGGAGACCTCCTCCCATGTACCTGGTTGGTGGGCTCCCCATCCCTTCCCTCCCCCTCTCCCCCGGGTAAAAAGATGAGCAAGCCATGCGGTCAGGAGTTCTGTTGGAGCTGTTGCTAGATTCAGAGGCCTGGGGGCCAGAAATAAAAACTCTGGATTGAAACCCTCCATCAGAACCGACTCCTTTCCTTCACCTCGCCTTAAAACTTCTCCGTCACCGGGAACCCTGAGGAGCTGATCCTCCACAGGAGGAAGCTCCATCCCACCACTACCAGAGCTCCAGCCTGCCTGGACTTGTCTCTGCTTGCCCAGCTGCAGCATCCAGCCAGCCAAAGGTGTCTCTGGGGTGAAGCACCACAGTTGTCGCTATGTGGCTCAGCAGCAAGGGCCAGACAAGCCAAGGCACGTCCTGTCTGCAATATTGGTAAATACCAATACACTGGAACAAGGCTGATGCAGTAATTTTTTGATAAGTTCACTCTCACCTGTCCATGCACAGTAAGGACAGCAACACACAGAATGAAGTCATTGCTCTACAGCCACATTCAGTTCAAACCAGAGCCCTCTGTCACTCTAGCTCAAACACACTGCAAGTGAAATTAGTCCTGCCTAGGCAGAGGAATACACTAAGGTCAAACAGATCAGCATAGTTAGAGACCATGCAAAAATAACCTGCATTATGTATTTCCTTAAAAAAAAAAGGATTTAGAGCCTAGAATAATTCTATTCAGATAAGTAAGTGATATTGGAAGTCATCCAATAATTGGTGACAAATGACAGTATTGTTTGTGACGGTTTAGGATGTTCCTTTCCTCCTTTCCTACAGAAAGAGAGTGCACCCTTAGGATATGCCAAGTACAAAGGAACTCAATCACAAACAGTAATGTTCTAGAAAACTGCACACGAACTGACAGCACCAAAGTGATATAAATAAAAAATATTTTAAATCAAGCCAATTATTTTTAAATTTAAACAAATCAACAACAACATTCACGAAACCTCCACTCAGAGCAAAAGGCATGGTAGTTCTCTGTAACTGTAACTTGCAATTTCCACAACAGAATTTTGCTTGTGGTAGGCTCCAAGCTGTCCTGTAAGAGTAGCACAGCAGATCTAACAGTGACCCCACAAAAAAGCAGGGAGGTGGCACATGTTTGTACCTGTCCACTGAAATTGTGTCCTGATTCAGGCCCCTTTATAATGTAGGAGATTAATGATCAACAACAAAGCTGCAAGGATAAGACAAAAACCAGTAACAGTTGCAGCTTCCTTATGTGGTAACTGCTGATCAGGAAAACTTAAGATACTGCCTCTCATGCAGTGGGGCACATCTCTACTATATATGTGATTCTTAGCTGAGTTCATTCAATAAATCTGTGTCCTCAATTCTTGACTGCCGCACATTCTGCTTTCTCCCTTTTCCTCTGAATTGCCTTTGCTTCTTCAGCACAGATTGAATGACTGATTAATTTTAACAATCTTAGCATTGCCTTTGTTGCTCACATTAGAGATGTCATTCATTTGTGTGAGAAAGCAGAGATAAGCAGTGCTTAGTTCACCTTTCTGTCCTTGTACAGGGCCTAAAAAGGAGGAAGCTCTAAGTGTCTTCAGGGTAATTATGCTGGTATTTGTTACTGTGGGTAACTCTGAGTGCCTTGAGGGGGAAGCATCCTTACCACAGCATGACCACCAACAGAAACATTCAAAATGCATGTCTTGCAGATAAAAACAAGCAGAGAATTTCCAGAAAGAACAGTTGGCAATTTTATGATAACTGGGAAATTGAACATGTTTATGCTCAAATGGCAAATTATCTTACTTCCTGCCTATAAACAAGGTCCAGCCTTGTGGTATTACTATGCAGAAATGAAGGGGGGGAAAAAAGGTTTTCAGTACTTTTGTTATCATCCTGTTTTCCTGTATCCTGCCCCTTGTCCCTGGCTCTGGTGCATTAGCCTGTGGTCAAGAATGAACAAATATAAAGATAAAATGTTTTCATTAGCAGCTTTTATTTTGCATTTTGTATGACTTCAGTGGAGGCAGATTTGTTTTAATTACATCTTGCATTTTAGTAGCACACATTCTCATCAGGCACTTTTGTCACCCTTGAGCAGAGTGTATAATCTCCATGAGCACATGGCTGCTCTGTACTGAGACTGAACAGGGATGAATGCAACACAAAACCTTACATTGAGCAGAAAGACCAAAGTCCTACCATGACTTAACCATGAAGAAGCTGGCTGATTTTATTTCCCTGTACCACTCAGTCCTGTCCAGATCCAGGACCAAAAGCTAAACCATTCAGATTTGCAATCATGTCAGATGACACTGTGAAGCACTGACAGATGCCCCAGAAGATTCTCAATGTCATGGCCCTTGAAACTTCTCTACCCTCTGCATTATCACTCTGCTTGCTAGTCAGGAATTCAGAAATTTTGCTTTACTTCCTTTGCATCTAATCTACATCTCAGACAGGGCTGTCATTCTAACACAGAAATGAAGAATCAAGGAAAAAAAAAAAAAAAGAATGGCTGCAAGAACACCACTAAAGTATACACTATTAAAATATAGCTGGTTTGAAATACACAAAAATTCTTGTAAGGCTTTGATGAAACCCCCTCACAAACTACCACCTCTAAAAACAATTTTCTGACCCTATGCTGATAGTAGGGGGAAAGATTGAAAACTACCAGGAAACAATTCTGCAGTGTGAAATTCAGTGTGTAATGAGGGGTGCAGGTTCTCTCACCATGGGCATGCCTTGGTCAAGCTCATCAGGCAGCACTGCCACAGCTGAAGTACCATTGTGATTTTGGCAGTAAGCAACAATTCTATTCACAGAAGCAACATCAAAGTGAAACATGCTTTGAAAACATAGAACACTGAATCATGCTGCCATTTAATGACTTTTATGTCTTATGAGGATGGGGTAGAAATCTCTTACATTCTCTCAAGGTATCTGCAGTTCTTTGATACCTTGAAAGATCTGCTGCATTTCTTCCACTCTTCTCCATCAACCTCTTCCCAGGCACACACTGGAGCAGCACACCAAGCCCAGCACATCAGATATGGGAACCCCATTTCTTCTATTTAATTTCCACAGTGCTGTTTAAGACCAGAAAAAGTACTGGTTTCGGAAATTGCCAGGGGAGGATTCCATAATGTCTTTAGAAAAAAAATTGAGATTATTTGAGCCTGCATATAAATTTAAATTTAAATTTAAAGACTGGAACTATATCAGGAAAAGATACACAGGTAGATCCTAGCATCAGAAGGGCATAAGTGTAAACATTTTTAATGCAGCAGATGAGATGTTAGATCACAAACCTAACGTTCAGTTAGTCAAATTCTCATTTTGTGAGAACTGAACTTCCTAGCCTGAACAGAATTATGTCAGTCAAGGATGATGTTCATTTCCAACTGCACTGGCTTTGTAAAATTTAGGGCCTGATTCATTAATATTCAAGGCACTTTGCAAAAGCCATCTTTTCTGTGAGCTTTTGTGGCAGAGATAAACTGATACATCCCAGTGGGTTTGTGATTCATAGTTGTAAGGTGGATTTGTTTTGGCATTAGCATAGTCAATGATTAAATGAATTTCATTTATTAAATAAATTCTCTATCATGTGCTACATTGTAAATAATATGAGGTGGCTAGAAGCTGCAAAAATGTCAGAAAACAATCAAAATCTATGTCAAATATTAAGCAAGCTACACAGAATGCACATTCCTTCTGTCTCTGACATGGATGATTCTATTCTTTTTCTATCCTTCCTGTCTTCTCCTTCATCTAAGTTCCAACTTATTTCATACTGCTGCAATATTTAAAGCCATGCAACATACAACATATCAATTTATTATAGTCACTTGTTCACAAGATACAACCTAAAGAAGAATTTTCTTTCACCAGAATGCCTTTAACATCAGATTGTGTCATACATTCATGGGTCAAGGAAGGCATTTAAAAGACTTTATAATTTTAGAGTAATTTTAGTAGGCAGCAAAATCTGTTAACAGTGTTAATGAATTCCCATCTCAGCAAGGAAGAAGCTAACTACTCTTTCATTTCAGATTATGATTGTCCTGGACTTCAGGCAACCACTTTGGTCATGGAAACAAATACCTATTCTAAAGCATGTAGAATGAGATTGCCTTTAACTGTCTATCTCTTTGGTTCTTGATCAGTTTAACTTTAGGAAAGAAAAAGAGCAGGGGCAGATTCTGTGGAATTAAATTAGTTTTATCATTTAATTTGAATAAAATAAAAAATTAAAAGCTATTTGCCATCACAGCAGATAAAGATAGTGCAAACAAATGCCACATCATGAATACAAATCTACCCAAGGACAGTTTAATACTGATTCGGCAACCTTCATCCTCCAGTCTTTTCCAAAACTGAAAATAATGTCTCCTGTTCCCCTACCAGGGCCAGTCACAAAGTTTTCTGTGAGCTGCACTGACTGAAGTGAAGGTCCCCAGCAGCTGACCAGGTGATTACATGACCAGAAGTGGCAGCTCAAGCTGTGGGAGATGAGCAAGCACTGGGTCAGTCCCAGCTGAAGGTGCCAGCCCCCCCAGGTGTCTCACCAGCATGAAGGGCTGTCCATGCCATCCAACAGGAAGGTTTGATTCAGTCAGTAGACCACCAGGTGGCCACACATGAATTTAAAATGCTAGATTTTAGATCCTCAAATGTTTATCAATCTGATGGAAATTGGAGATTTATACAACTTAAAAAACATTATAAAATACATGATAACACAATAAAACTCACAGTTTGAGACTTACAGATCACCATTGCGGTCATTTAAGCATAGCTTTAACATTCTGTAAACAGGTTGTCAGTTTTTCTCACCCTGGGCACCCTTCAAGATAAATCTAGTTAAAAGTCAATAGAGTTTAGTAATTAATTTCATCCTGAAGTAAATATTTCAGAGTAGCTCAGATGGCACATTCCTTCAATGTATCTATAAACACGGAAACTGATCAGATTTCAAGGATTTATCTGGCATGTGAAGATTGGTGTTAAAGATTTTAGAACAAGGCAGAAATAATATGATTTGGTTCCAGAGCCTGTAAATGATCATCCTAACTGAAAACTACAGGGTACTCTGACCTGCCACCTACCATTTCCCTCTGCTTTTCACCTGCACTTGCACTGTGCTTTTAAGATACTCTTCTGAAAAAACAACTTAGTTTCTTACTGTAAACCTTAGTTTAAAACAAACAGCATTTTAAATTTGATTTTTAAAACATAAAAAATGAATCATCTAAATACCAAGGCAGAGATCTGTTGCTACAAAATTTTTTGAGCCACAGGAAGGGAAGACGTATTTTAGCAGTCCATGTTCTTATCAGTTGAAAAATCGTCATGTAAAGGTAAGTAAATTCTCACAGCATTCATTTTACTGGACCAAAGCTGTCTTGAAAAAATCCCAGTATTTACTGAAATACAACAGATTTTCACATATGCAGTTACTTTCACTTTTCTAGTCCTTGGCTCAAAATAAACATTAGTGAATGCCCAAAAAAAAAAATCAAAACAAACAAAAACAACAAAAAACCCACACCAAACAAAGCCAACCAAGCAAACAAACCCTTACCTGACAGCTTTTCAACTTCTTCTTTGTCTCAAATTTGAGCTTGAAATGCTAAGATTAAGTATTGGATATAATATCATTTGAATTCACTTTTCTTTAAAATATGCAGCAATTTTTTAAGGCATTTCTAGCTTCAAATACAAAAATTACTGTCCTTCTTTCCCCTGCAACACACAGTGTAAAGATGAGAATCAAGTATTAATTAGGAAAAATGTCCTAAGAAATCAAATAAGAACTAGAAAATGAGATGAAGCAGAAATTCAAAATTACATTAATGGAATTCCACTACTAAGAAAAAAATTTACATTTTTCCTACAACTTATAACAGTCTTTCATCACCAAAATCCTGGATTTACAGATTATATTTTACCATTTATCAATATGAAATTTTATGCAATCTAAGCACGTAAGCACTTCTTAGTAAATATCAGTCTTATTTTATGAGTTGCCTAGCAAATGCATGGATATGTCATAAATAAATAACAGTTTTATTAATAAATTACTATGGCAATAAATAAGTAATGTTTCAAATTACCCACTAGCAAAGTACAGATACTGAGCAATTTGCTTATTTTAAATTCAGATTTCCTAATTCACTCCTTATTCCATGGTGCCACAATAGTATTACAGAGTTCTTATCTGCAACTTTCCAAACTCTAAAGATTATGTTAACTTTAACTGTCTCTCAAATTGACTGGATTATGAATTTATGGAATGAAGATATTTATGCAATGATAAACAAGAAAACAAAAACCAACCAAACAAACAAAAAACAAACAAAAAAACCCCAAAACAACAACAACAACAACAAAAAGACCCCAAACTACACACAAAGATAAATCCAATATAAATACAATGAAACTGAAATTGAAATCCTAAACAATATGTACTAAAAGTCAGTGGCTGTTTACATCTCAGATATTATCCTCAAGTACTAGAAATGAAACATTTTTAATTAAAAGTAGAGGCATATAATATGAAACAATAAAATGTTAAAAACAGAATGAAGGTTTTAAATTACTAAGATGAACACAGGTCCACTCACGTATTTACTACATATTCCTTGTGTGGCATTATTTTGACAGACTCATACTTTCAGTTCCCTTTTAATACTCTAGAAAGGAATAAAACTCTGCAGAGCATAAGCATTCCTGCTGCAGCCAGCAGTAAAAACCAATCTACACTTCAATGAATAATCCTCCTCTGGCTAAATACTGAGACAGCAATTCATTGTAACATCAATATTCTTGGACTGCACTGGGTGCTTTCATTTGGGAGACAGCAGACAGCGTTTTCCTGGAATGAACACGTCTGGAGGTGGAAAAACTGAACCAACCCAAATATGTGATGAAATAAGGGAGAGCAAGGATGACTTTAAATATCATCTAAATTGTGAAATCATTCTCTAGAAGGATTCGAGTCAAACCCAAAGTGGATTGAGTGAGGATTTTGTGCAGCTGCTTAAATCTGTATGGTGGCCCAGAAGTGCTGAACTAGAAAGAGGCACATTATCCTCTGTTTCATCCTCAGCTTCACACAAAGCTGCTATTGAGAAACACTGACTCTTCCCTGAGTCTTCCTGGCACAGGGAGAATGGTAGGGAGTTTTGGAGCTATGAACAATTTATCCTAAAATGTTCAGGGAGAGGGTGAAAAAAGCTTTCATAAATGCAGTATATGCCATTAACAATCATCAAAGCTATTGCAGCCATAAATAATTTCCTCTGTGAGGGAAAGCAATCTCAAGGGAAATAATGCCTTAGGAGGCAAAACTTGCATATCTGCAAAAACAAATGCTTAAGGAGAAAGCCTGTCCAGTCAAAATGATCTGCTGGGCTGTGGGGATGAAGTGACCCAGGAGACAATCTCACACAGTGTTTATGGTGTAAATATGCACCTTAGTGTCTTTAATGCAGTGGAATCTGCATATTGAACAACATGCAAATCATAGGCATGGTTTTCACAATCTCAGAATGTTCAGATCTTCATCCTTAATAATCCCAATGAAGACCAGTGTCACAACCAGCAACAACAGGTATATCTATAAGGACAGAGAAAAGGGTGAAAGGCAAGCTCAAATGGTCACCACTGTTGGTTGAGCAGCTAAAAGCACATGTTCCCTGCCAAGTGCCAGGCTGGCTCACACTGGAGCAAGGCAAGGAAATGGGCACAGAGAGAGGATGAACAGGACTGTGGTTATTAGGCATTATCAGGTATTAAGCACAGAACATACCAAGAGAAATATTTCTTCACACAACATACAACTGAACTGTGAAAAATTGCATCTGTGCCACAGGTGTTGTAAGGGCTAAACTATAAATGTCTTGAAAAAGGTTTAGGCAAACTCCTGAAGGATAAGTCTATCACTGGATACTTCATATGACAGATGGGACATAAATTTTGACTTGGAAGTCCTTAAACTATTGATTGCTGTAAGAATATAAAATGACCTTTTTCTCAAAAGGTTCTTCCAATACTTTTCTGTGAGAATCTGCTGCTGGACTAGACAGAAGTTTGGTATGACCTAGTGACATTTTTCTCATCTTACCCATCTTCTGTGAGTATATGTGGAATAGCATTGAGAGCCTTTGATTTGCCATCTGCCATAATCATTTTCTTTGAAGTTGAATTGACAAGAATACTTATAAAGCCACAAGGTATATGCCTGCTCAATTACAGTACAGAAGTAGTAATTTTAAATTCCCACAAAGAAATAATTTTTGATGAAGTAACTTACTAAAAAGTTCAACTCTTATTGAGTTGCTTAAAGGTGTACTATGCATAGACTGTTCCCACTTCTATATTTTGATCTTTTTTTTCCTAACAGTCATTTAGTCTTTTATTGCAAATTGCTTAATCCTGGAAAAAAGTCTATTCATTGCATATTCACAATTTGATTTTTTCAGAAGCTTATACAAAATGCTTTATTGATTTGTCCTGATGAGACAATTCCCATTAATAAGGGGGGGAGAAAAACCCCAGAAGAAACCAAAAGTCTGCTTAATATGAACCTAAACATCATAAAGGACCAAAGAAAACTTACAAAAGCAAAATGGATTTTATAAAGTGAAGTCTGGCCCACTGTGAAGCAGGTTTGCACAGGTTATTGCTTAACAACAAAATTACCTGTGCCAGGGCACAAAAGAATGTGAACATGCTAGACACAGATCTAAGTGGATAATGTAGAGCTGCTTGAAAATCTGTAAATTTTCTAAGGGTGTGGACTCAGAAAAGATTAATTCAGGGTGAGGCTGCAGATTCCTGCTGCAGAGCTTTCCCAGGCCTGGATGCAGAGGTCCTGACTGGCTCAGATCAGCTTCATGAGCCAGGCAGACTCTTTACAAAAGTTAAAGAATGTTTTCAAATATCAAAAAAATATATGAGAGCTTCCTATAAACATTATTGCATGCATTGAAAAATGAAAATCATATGTAAGAAAATTCCCCAGTCTCATCCAGCAAAATATAATTTGTCTGTTCTGGCCAAGATAGGGTACTAGATTTTATCATATTCAAATTCACTACAAAAATATTATATTCTCAAATATGGTTAAAATTTAAACACATGGTGAACATTTTCACATATCCAGTAATTTTTTTAACTTTCTGTCTATTTACTTTTGTTATGCTTTTTTTTTATTCTCAAATATATGAGTTCCTCCAGTTGTGACCTGGGATATTTCCCCGAGTTAAGAAAATAATTATTTCCACTGTCATAATAATTATTTCATACTGTCTCCATACAAAGATTAAGAATTCAAATCTAATTTTTCAAATCATGAAGCCAGTGAGGCATAGTGGGGCTAGGTACAATATAATCCTGGTAATGGTTAAATTGAAAGAAATCCATAATCCTGAATTCCCAGCTCTGGACTGAACAGACATATCCATCATTCTGCTGACTGACACTGGACAGAGAAGTCCCAAAGGAGACCACAGTAAGGTACCACACTCTTTACCACATTGACTTTTCATATCTAAATTATGAAAATCAAGAAATTAAATGAGAAATGCCATCTCTCTTAGAATGGCATCCATTTGACCATACAATTTAATACATAAGAAATACTATGTCTGCCTTCCTTTCATACCAGCGTTAAATATTAACAAGAAAAAAGATTCTCCACTGAAAATCAGTTCAATGCTAAGAAGCACATTGGCATAAATCACTTCAGGAGAAATCCCTATTAGTGTATAAATGTTTTGTGTAGGTAAAATCTTGTTATAACATTGCAAGAAAACAGTGTTGGGTTTAATCTGGCCACAGCTGCTGACACATAACAGAACCTGTATTTCTGTGGACTTTGCTCTCATTAGAAATACATAGGTATTTCCTTTAACTAACACCATAAGATCTGGTATTTACATAATTAGTAAGAAAATGTCTCTTTTTCATGAAATCTTGACTGCTCAGTAAAATATCCATTCCTTTCCACTACTGAGCACAGGAAAAATATTTATTAGAGCATGACTGCTGGTGTACTGCAGGTACTGTGAGGATGTGTCAGCAAATGTGAAATGGTACCTCCAGATGGATTTTACCTCCCACAATACACCACTTTCCATTCTAATAAAGGGAACTGGTGGCTGCAAATCTGATCCCAGAATCACAGAATATTCTGAGTGGGAGAGGTTCCACAAGGATCATTGAGTCCAGCACTTAAGATAAGGGCCCCTTACAGGGGTTGAATCCATCATCTTGATGCTATTAGCATCATGCTCTAATCAACTGAGCTCACACTGAAACCTGAGAATAAAACCTACCATGGATGGAAAAACTATCCAACTTACAACTTCCATATATCAGAGCAGCAGTTGGAATGCAAACTGGTTCCAGGTTTGGTGGGTGTTGGGGTTTTTTGAAAATTTATTTCCAGCACATGTTGAAAATTATCTAAAAGTAAAAAATAATAAAACTTCATTCTTCCATTAAGAGTGATTTCAAAGTAGATATTTCAAATACTTCAATCTTCTTCTTAGTAGCAACATTAAGGCATCCAACATAAAAATATATGTCCATGATCTTCTAGAGAAATACTGGTCAGGTCATTAGAGTCTCCTTTATCCATATCTCATCTAAGGGAAGACAAAAACTGCAATAAAATTCCATTTCTGACTGAGGCATGTAGCACAGGAATCTTTATTCACCTCTACTCTCCAAGTTCCTGAATTAGCCATATCCCACTGCAAAAATTGATCATTAGCTTTGCATGCAGCTCCTCCAATGTGTACCTCCCTGTATGTGCAGAGCCAGGATTCAGGGCATAAAGCCTTACCTAATCACATTAGGACAACATTTCCAGCCAGCCCTTTAAGTGAGCTCCTCATTGTACACATCTGTACTTGAGGACAGGAAGCAAAATAAAACCATATCTATTTTGCCAGGGAAAATGTTACACTTCTACCATGTAGACACAGTGGGGTTACTATAACATTATGAAAAAGAGTGAAAAATTGATTTACTACTTTGTATTCCAAACACTGGTATATATTATTATATTAGAAACTGGAAGGGAAAGTTTAGTCCTTAAGCAGATGATAACTGGGAATGGGGATGGGGGACAGAGCAGCCTTGTATTTAAAATTAACAGAAATACAGTATCAGAGGGAAATCTTCTATGCTACATTTATAGTCCCCATATTAAATAATATTAGTGTAAGCTAACCCATCTGCAATTAACATGAACACATCACATATATGATACAGCTTAACTGCCTTCTCAAAATCTTTAGCCTTGACATTTCATGTGCAGGCAACTGACATGAAATGAATACTCCAGGATCTTTTCCTTTTGGGAGTGTAGTGGGCATTATTCTGCAATTTTTGGGCTTTTCAAGTCTCTTACAAGCTTAGTTAGACAAACATTTCATGAGTTAAAAGTGCCTCACTGCACTGTGTGTCTATTTCCACAAAGACACCCTTCTATTGATCAAACTTATTAAAGTGTTTGTTGACTGCCTCAATCTGCTAGATACACAACTGCTTCATGTGAAAGCCCAACACAAAGCAATTGCTAGGTAGCAATTAATTAGACATGTTAAATATAAACTAAATAAATCAGAAAACACACAGCAATGAGAAAGGATATTTGAATAATACACCTTTTTTGGCCAATCTCTTTTGAGCCAGTGAGTTGAGCTCCTGGGACTTTTAGGGCACAAACATGGCACTAATCATCTGCATCACAAAGCATCATCTGCAGTGGTGACACAATCCAGATGCTCAAGCAGAAGCAGATTCAACATGAACGTGAATAATGCCATGGGAATTGCACTGAACAGGGATACATCCTTCTGCCATACCCAATGCAGGCCTTGCACAAAACAGGCCTAATAGCTGAGCATCACTCTTCAGCTTCAAACACTCCTTGCCCTGGGGCTCTTCTTAGTGTTTCATTTCTCAGGTATCAATAAACATTAGAGAAATAGCATGCTGAACAAGAACAGAGCTCTGGTTTTGCATGCCAAAACAGCAGTCAAAAGCATACATACATTTTGTTAAGAACATCTATGCCAGGGTTTCCTTACATGGTTTATAGATTACTATAGAAAAAGAAAATGATGACATCAGTAGAGGAATGTAAAATTTGACCTTCAGCTAGACAATGATTGGCATTGACTGTAATTTTTCATGAGATTCCACATAATCAACATGCTGATGCATGCAGGGAGAGTGTATAATCAGTTGTTCTTGATCACAGATCATTTTGCCTGAGAAAAAATCCAGCACTGGCTTTCAAGAGTGTAAGGTCTGTGAAAATTGCAACTAGAAACTGAAGTTATGGGGAAAATAGCAAAGGAAAGTTGGAAAATATACTATTTGAATTTGAAAAAAATAATACAATCCCACAAGGTTTATTAGCTTCAGACTGAGAAAAGATTACTGACTTAATCCAGTGGTTTGGTCTACAGGTGTTTGTTGCAAATTTGCAGAACAGATTTATCATCTTCAACTTCTACCAGCATACCAGACAGATGCAGTCCCTTCCCTACCAACTCTTTGTTTTATTCAGCAGTTCTTGAGGACCCTACAAATATGTCAGAGCTGAAGACAGACATCAGTTCCAGATACTAACAGTCAGGATGGGAAACAGTCCTGTTCCTTCTCCATCAAACACTTTAAAAAGTATATCCCAGATATAAATATATCTACTTATTATTCCTGTTTGATTTTAAATCCTTGTAATGATATAGTCAGTTATTCTGCATAAATTCATGCAGACTCTCCTATGATGCACATCATCAACAAATGTTACCTATATTACCAAAAGCCAAACTATACAATTGCACATCTAAGTTCAGTGGTTGCACATAAGCAGTTAATAATTGACTCTGCTCATTTTTCAATATTCATGTGCAGTTGCAATAACTGCATAGGCAAAGGAATACACAGACTAGAATGAAATCTGGCCTTCATTAATAATATGGCAATCACTATGGTTAAACAGACATTTTTAGGACAGAAGAACAAGAAGTGTCACCAGGTTGAGACAATTCCCAATACAAATAAATGAGTCTTGCACCTTTTATGGCAACTAACAAAGTTCCAAAGTTAATAGTTAAAGAAAAACAGTTTTTTTTTTTTTAAGTGCTGATCAGTTACAATTAGAATTTCCCCTTCAACAGGCAAGAGTTTCAGGAAGAAAAAGTAGTAAAACCTGAGGTAAGGAGGAAAGCCTGTGGTTCTTCCAGCTGCATAAATAAACTTCCCACTCTAAGTTTTACAAAGACCACAGATTCTATGCCACGCAGTTCAACACTCACAGGCAGAAGTTCAGGATCAGCATTATGAAAGCTTTAAATTTGTATACCAGATTTTATGACTGTGTTAAATGTGAAACTCAGCTGAGCTCAAGGTTCAATACAAATGGTTGACAAATTGAGAAAAAGCTGTATAAATCAAAATAACTTTTCTCAGTAGCAATATATTCTTTGTAATATGCTTGATATGAAGAAAGGGAAAGATGAAAATGTCTCACTCACCATGCTGCAATGCGTTGAATTTGTGAAAGAGTGAATCGGGTCATCAAAAACTGTGTAGAGTAGCTGCTCACAGAGCAATTAATCCAAACAGAAAGGCAACTGTCAGTTCAAATTCAAATAGTCTTTTTCTTCCTCTGGTCAACAAACAGGGGTTGTCAATCAAAACTCCTTCACAACCAACTTACTCACTGGTCTGGTCATATATGTACATAGTGCATTTTCATAAGAAAGGTGTCCCTGTTTCCTCTCTAGTATAGAAGAAACAGAATTTGACCCATGTTAAAAGGACTCCTAATCAAATAATCTTTCTCAAATAATTAAAAGTACAAAAGTCAACAGAAACTTCCACTTTAGTAAACCTCAGCTCACACTTCAGTATAAATGTAAAAGGACCTGTTTTCCAGCCCAGATGTATAATACCTTCATATTCCCCACGAGGAACTCCAAAAAGAGCAGATATAACTGTATGGCAAAATGGCAAAACAGTTTGAATAAGAATTTCTGTGCTGAATGCATAAACAGAAGCAACTTAGAAAACATGGTGAAATTGTGCACCTTTGAAAGAAAAACCAACATTCTTTCTTGGTATAAACACATATGTAGGGAAGGAGGGCATTTCAGCCGGCCCTTTTTTAAATTATTCATTTTTGCACACACATATTTTTAGTTCTATAAAAGGTCAGTCTTCTTCTGATTCCACAGCACTTGCTTGTGGAGTAAAGAAGAGTCCCATGAATATGCAGACACACACCCCTGTAACACTTCAGTCACTGTGCATTAATGTGTGTTCTCTGTATATTTCAAAGTCAAACAAATAATACCTGTCATGAACATGAATTTCTAATATCTTCTATATTTCATTTTAAATGAAATGTCAAAATGATGGAAAATATTTTCTAGAAGGCTGCAAAGGGCAGTGTCTAGTAAGAAGCTGCAATATGCAATTCTGCACTAGTGCAAAACATCGTTAAAGGGACACTGCCACAAATTGAATCAGATTTTTAAAATCATTATTTTACTTACCTTTGTCAATCTTTACACAAACATTTCTAAGAACAGAAATCTGTAATCCTCATTTGTCATTCTTCAATTACAATAGCCAGCTAGATTTCCCTACAGCTGAGAAAATGGATGCCAGTATATTATTTTTCCTTTGTTATGCAGCATCATGTTGATGTAATATTTACAAAATGCACTGAGCTGAAAGCCAAGTTTGGATGGGTGGTGTTTGTGAAAGATTTATTTTTCTGGCATGCCTAAAAATGCTTTTATACATTTATTCCCCAATATTGGTTCAGCTGATTGAGCACCAAGGAAGTCTTAATCAGTTTATGTGGATATTCCAGTCACTCACATTCAAAACCTAAGCTGCCTTTTACATCCACAAGCCAGGCCCAGCAGCTCTCCTCAGCTCATTGACATCTTTCTCCTGTCCCTGGCAACCCCACCTTCCCCAGAGCACTCAGGTTGCATTTTCTGTAATCACTCCACACCCGTGTTTCCTCTTTCAGCTCACACACAGCACACTGTGCTCTGCCAGGGGATCCTTGTTAACCCACTGAGCTCATCTTCCACTAGATTAGCTGTGCTCATAAAAAGAGAAGAAGTCATTAAGGCAAGTGGCATAATTTTATCGTCAGCCACAGAATGCAGGAGAGTGGGGTTTGGTGGTTTTTCTGGGGGTAGGGTGTTGGTTTTTCAATGTTGGCACAGTCTTAATTTCTTTCACCATTGTTGTTTCAGACTTGTGAACCATCCAAACACAGTTCACAGAGATGAAAAGATAAATCTTAGCAAAAAGAGAAAGCATTGATTTTCAGGCAGCAAATGAATCTCTGATGTCCATACTACCTTCACTGTGATTTCTAGCAGATAAATTATTAATGCAAGTGTATGAACATCATTTTGTTGTGATTAGATTTCACTTAAATTTTAATTTAAAAAAAGTCACAGGGGATTGAAGAAGCAGTCGCACAAGATAAGTGAGTCAGTCAAAGTTTTATTTTTCATGTTTGTGTGCTGGGATTATCTGGAATCTTATCATTCATGCAGCAAATTACCAAGAACTACATTAAAAATGTGTATAGCCATTTTCATTTTTTAAAGATTCAAGACTATAAATAATTTAATGGGTGAGACATCTGTTATTTATGAGCTGAAATGACAGTTTTAATTTAGTTCTTCATTTAGCTGAGCCTGACGTATCGAGACTAAGAAAGAGAAAACAGGAAATATTTTTAAATTACAACTCTCAGAGTGTAGAACCTCCAAGAGTGCAAATCACACACTTGGGTTTTTTGTTTGTTATGTTTTCCTTCCAGATCCATCAAAAAACACTCTTCATTTTTGACCTAGCATTGCAAATCCATGAGGATTCTGATGACAAGGTAGAGCAACCACAGTGGCTTCACAAAATAAATCAGCCACGATACTTCTCTGTAAACATTCAGGAGACAAATTGTTTATTTAACACATGGATACCAGTCAGACATGTTGCTCAAACTACAACAATGTTATGAAGCAGATACTTCCCATACTTTTCCCCTTTATTTCTCTCTACTACCATACTAGTAGAACATTTATTGTTGTGGATCAAAATATTCCCTGTGAGAAAAGAGAGGGCTCAGAAAACTGCAGCAAGGTCTGCACACAGCTGGTTGTGTCAGATAGAAAACAAGGTGCCCATCTCCCCCTTGCCAGCTTTGGTCTGAAGAGGAAAGCTTGGCTTGCTCTAAAACCTTTGCTTTTCTCTCTCTTTTTTTTCTTTTTTTTGCTTGTTTTTGATTTTGCTTTTGCTTTAATAAAAAGTTTACATACCATTAAATTATTCTTTAGGAACAGACCTCTAATGATTCTCCCTCATCATTGATTGTTCAAACTACTATCTCATATCTCATACCTTTGAAAGATAAGGGAATGGGCACAAATTATAGATTTATTATTCAAAGGATTTTTGCAAGCTTCAGTGAACAAAACAAAAAGCGTCAAACAATTAGAATGTAAAAGCTTTTTTTTTTAGCATGATAATACTAAAAAAGAAGTAAAAATTAATTATTTTATTAAAAAAATATTTTTTTGTGATTGCAGCTATTTTTCCATACTCCAGCTTCAAACAAGCCACACAGCCCCCAAAGCCAAAGAACCCAGAAATCAGAACTCTGAAAGTAAATAAACTGAAAAGAGATGCAATTATTTGTATAAATCTACCATTAACTTCAGATCTAGTTTACCTGGGAAATGATTGTCCCCATTCTCTTTCTGAGAAAAGCAGATTCATAGCTTAAAGGTCTCACAGGGGGTGGGGAGGTGGGGTGGTGTGTGAAATTCTGCAGAGACAGAGAATTTCCAATAGAGAGGAATGTGGAAACTCTTCTCAAACTGAGGAGAATGAGCTCTCGGCTTCTGTGTGATCAGCCTGGGACAGAAGGGACAGAAGTGCTTTTCAGAGGTGCTGTACATAAACAGTTTTCATGGAAATTCATCATCACTGCTCTGAGAGAAAGGGTTCATGACACATGTTGAATGACGAAGGCTGGTGGGAAAAAAAACTGGAAAAAGGCCTAAGCTTTTATTAGATCAGTGGCTGGAAAGGAGAATATTCTAGCTGATCTCATAAAAGACTTTATCTGTCCCTATGAACACAGCAATTCTTGAATCCTAGGCCATCACTGACACAACATTACTGCTGTGTCTAGAACCTGCAGTAACTTTCTTTTGATATCTTACTGTTTCACAGAGGAACAACCATATATTCAGAATCTCAGGGTAGTATAACCTTCCCAATGTTACACAACTGTATAGTTTATTTTTGGTGAAGTAGATAGAAAACCAAAGTCTCAAGGTTTTGTTTCTTCACCTGCTGCAATGCAAGGAAAAAGACATTTCAAAAACCTGTATATTTTACATCTTATCTCTTAAACAAGAAAAGGCAAAACAAAGTAATACTGACATTTCATTCCTGCAGAAGAAAGTACAAGAGTCTTTCTCAACATCTTATCTTATTTCTCACTGGTCATTTTTCATTTATTTACTAGGATAAAATTGAAAAGTGTTGGGTTTTTTTTCACATACAGACAGGAAAGAAAAAGGAAAAAAACACCCAGCAAAAATGAGGTGGGGAAAGGATCCATTCTTTTTCCACTGGAAGATTAGCTTGTCTATTAAAAAAATATCACAACGAATTTTCACATAACATAAGAACAATTATCTTACTCTTCCCCCCCCCCAGTATGTAGCAGTTGAGATATGTATTAAAAGGGAATCAGCAAGAATATAGCAGGTGTTGAGGAGCATTCAGGCCAAAGACACCTGCTGTAGATGTCAAGAAAATTGAGAGAAATTAGGGACATCTAAGAGGACAAACACAGGTGAAAGCTTGAAAAGTAACAGGGTGCCAGGTGAATAAATAAACAGTGCTAATCAGACAGATGAAATTAAAGGCTTGCAGATAAGCACTGCTGAGATGCCCACCCCATGAGTATAATCATTTGTAGCCACAGAAATAAACTTCAGAAGTTGCAGCCTGATGTAAATATCATCATATACATCCTATAACATCCTAAAAAGCTGTATGAGTTCATTTCAAATCCAACTTTTTTCTTTATTTTCTGTAAGAGGAAACTAATATATGTCCTGAAAACAATGTATAAAAGATAAGAATATAAGCAGGACTGCACAAAATAGCCTGTTACAAGGTACCATTTAAGAGCATCTGGAAATCAGATGTCAAGTGGATGGCTTTGAGTGATGAGAGAAACACCTGCTCCAACACCACCAAGGGCCAGCTGTTTCAGCTGTTGAGCTAGGGACTCTGATCTGCAGAAATGTACTGCATCTGGAAAACACTTTCTGTTTAGGAGTATTTGAAATGAGGATTTTTTTGAAGGTCATACATTAATAAAGTACAATTTTACTTTTGTGAGTCAAATTTTATCCGGAAACACTAAAAGATAGGAAGAGCAGGAATCACACATGAAAATGCCAATAGCAATGCATTTCATAGTTCTGAAGCAAAAGAAGGAACCCATGCAAACTGAACCAAGCATTAATTTTAAAACAGATAAATGGAATACCCCACTATCATCAACACTGATTTCATATTAAAAAGGAAGGGAAAGCGTGTTAAAAAATCATAAAGTTAATCTACCTTTCACTTGTTGTCTTCCTAATGTACCACTGAAAGAGCTTAAATGCTATTGTGACCTTTATAAAGTTCAAGGATTCTGTAGTTGTATTATGGTTAAAGTAATTAAAACAACCTACAGAATACCTTTTATCTACATATTAGTGCTACAAAAAGAGTTCATCAAAACTTGCCAATTTTGCTTCCCCACCTAAAGAAGACAGAACTGAATAATTTTCCAAACTGAAGTCTGGAAAAAATATGCCACTTCCAAAATAAACTCAAAGCTTAATATGAATCACAGTCTTTTCAGGAAAATAATAATAAAAAAACCCAACAGTTCTGAAAAACATTAGAATATTATGAGCTAACACAAAGATTTTGAAGACAGCTTTGCCTCTAGTTCAGTTTCTATTTCATCATCAAATGTCAAAATATCAGATTTTGTCATTACAAATACAAATGTGAGATCCTGATTTTAATTACAGGATGTTGCTGTACGGTGAGTGCTAAGATGTGGATGCCAGAAATAAATAAATAAATAAAATTTAAAAATACAATAGCTTGTCTTTTTCTTTGTCAGGAAATGGCAGCAAAAGGACACAATGTATCCCAGTGCAATATCCCAGGTGTATCTTCTCCTGTATCTATGCTACTGACATGTCAGGAAATCATGGAAAACACAACAAGGTATATGATCTCCTGTCCCAGTAATACTTAGTAGAATACCTTGAAAAAATAAATTGATATATACCAGAATGTCTTTGTAATCCACCCATACAATAGAAAGAAGACATTTCCCACTCTGTAACAATGTTTCTAAAATGAAGGAAAACAACTTGATAGGATTTTAGGTTAGTTTAATTTTTTATTATCTTGATAAGAAGAAAGAAAATCCAACTATAAGCTTTGACAGGATAAACAACTCTGCATGTGTAAATCCTACTTCACCACAGTTGAAGTACATAAGTAACTATTTCCAAGTGATTGTGTGCAAAATAAAAGTAATAGAAATTTTCTATTCTCCTCCCCCTTGCATAATAGCTGATGGCATTTAATTGAAACCTCCTTTAAAACTTTTGAGCTGAGACTAATGATGGCAGTTTTGAGACAGCAGAATTTTTTCTAAATGTAGTTGATGGGATAAAAAGAGGGCTTTAATTAAAGACTGCTTGCAACATTAACTAGAGTGTCTACTGGTGCAGAAATACCAGAAATTATCAATGTACATCTTTGCTCAGGTAGGTTGTAGATAAAACTTAGGTGGCAAAAAAGGAAATTCTTCACTGGATTTCCACAAGTACGAGGTATATTTTCCCAAAAGCTCAGTGTCAAAGGGAAAAAAAACACCTTATTTTTCCAAAAGCCACTTGCTTGAGTTCCCTGAAGTAGAGAAAAATGCCTGTAGATATACAACAAAAAGTCAAGGGCAAATCTCAAACAAGTTAGAACTGTATTAGCATTTCTCATGTGAGTCGTCCCAGGTGTTGCTCAGGCATGAAATAAAGGGTTTGTTGAGCACAGTAACAAGAAGTGATACTTCATTATAGGGTACCAAAACCAAAAATTTCTATATCATTCAGATATCTACAGACATATCTGGAAAAAAAAATAAAAAAGATATTTGATGGAGAGACTAATAATTTGACTATTTCTCTGAAATAATTCAGTAAGGTAAAAGGTACTGAAAATTAAGAAATTGTAACATGTCCCTGTGCATATAATATACTGTTTGCAGGAGATGGAGGGCTAGATGCAGTAAAGAACTTAAGCTCAGAAGCCAGATTTTAACTTAGTACATAACCCTGTAACAGTCTTTCTGTTTTACTTAATGTTTTCAGCCCCACTATCAGGGCATGTGGGACATGCACCTGCTGCCTGCCTGCCTAGAAGCTCCTGAAACCCAGAAATTAGGCATCCCTTTGTCTTAGGAAGCCACCAGATGAGCAAATTGAGGTAGTTAGATCTCTTTTTCTGTGAAGGTTTCATGACATTTATCACCAGAAGGGTGATCTCAGTGTTCATGTTCCCCATGCACAGTACAGGCTGACACTGGCAAATCCGAGTGTGGCATCCTTGGCTGGGATCCCAAATAGGCCCAGGGAAGTCTGAGCATGGGCTCTGCTGCCTGGTTGAAAACTCAGAGACATGAGCCAGAAGAGGAACTTTAACACACAACCAGCCCTTGCTGGCATGCTGCAGGGAATGGTGTGGGTCCCAGAAAGATCAAGAATGGCACTAAACAAAAATTGGCATTTTCTCCAATTTCCTGCACCTGGCTTCTTACACTGATTCTGTTTCATTTTAAATAACATTCTTCCTGTCTTTGAATATATAAAGCATAAGTAAATGTATAAGAAATAAATAGAAATATCCAGGCTTTCCTTATTTTTAGAAAATACTTAATAAAAATTAAAAAAAAAAGCCCAACAAAAATAACCACCAAAATCAACCAACAACCCAATCAATAAAAAAGGACCCAAAACCTACAACTGCCTAATTGTCTACAAATAAACCACACAGAGAAAACATCTGTCATTGTCAAGCTCTTTCCCTTGGATTTCTAGTACTGAGAACCCATTTTAGAGGTATATTTCCATAGCACAATGATGCTTATTCACCTATTAAGCTAATCAGTGTATTTGTTCCCTCTGTATATGGTTTTGAAAAATTCTTTTAATCCAAGCTTTCTTTTCAGGATTGCAGTCAAGACTGGAGGCAAAACAAAATTAACTCTAATTGTACTTGATCTACCAAGTTGCATGACTCAGCACTTCAGATACTAAAAATTCACCCATGGAAAAGCACAAAGCACTCCCAAATGCCTGACACGACCTGCTTTTCTTACTTGACAAGCTGAGTCTGAAAAAGCTCTTAATGGATTCATAGCAGTGAGGACAGGGAGTTGAGGATTCATTTGTGTGGGAGCTGATCCAAGCAGCACTTCTACACAGTATAGCAGAGTCCCAGCCTGCACGAGAACATCAGTGCAGTGCAGTGTTCAGGGTAACAGGTCCTGCTAAGCTCTGCAAAATGCCATCACCTGCACAGCTCCCCACTGCAAGAGAAACCTGCTTCACATAGTCCAGAGATACTTATCTAGCTTGGCTAAAAAGTATAAAAAAGCCATCCAAAATTGTTGCATCCTGGGTCTCGTGGGATATGGTAAACTACTGCAGCCTCCAGAATTTTGGTCCTAATGCCCTTTCAGTTTTGGCACACATGACCACAGAAAGATTAGTTCCTTAGGTGATGGATACTCAAAATAATGCAGGGAAAACTGTACCTGCAGTTGGCCACTACAGCTATGGATTATATAGCATTGCTTACATGCAGCTGGCAACAGACTGGTTTGTGGCATTTCAAGGAGAGCCCTTACAATGTCAGCCCTTCACTCTATCCAGATAATAAACTCTTTAATGCTAATCAGCTGAGGTTTGCTTTGTATTTATATATAATTTTGCACATTTGATCCCTTCATTTAAACTCTCAGTGCTACTGCATATGATAAGGACCAGTAATAACAACTAAAGACACAGCAAATTTGAAAAAAAGTTTTTTTAAAAAAAATATATTGAAAATATTTAACCTTTCCTGCTTATGAAGAAAAATGAAGGAAAAACCTCCAATATAAGACTGCTGATTTCATACCTTGTGACTAACCAGGGAAAGGGAGTGGAAAGGATGTGCATGCTATGATTCTTTAAAAAACATGATCCAGGTCATAAACCTGCCTAGCCAGATATGGGAATATACTGGACTCCATAACTCTAAAGAGCAGCTGCCCACATTTAAAATCTTTAAGTAACACAGGTATGTACAACAACTGAACTTCTGGAGCAAAATACCTCCCCATGGCTGAGTGTCCATGAAATGTGAAAAGAAACAGCAAAGCATTTCCACAGAGGTGCTGAAATCCAGACTGCACAGGTCAGCCTGCTCCAGTCCCAAGTTCTGTGGCCTTACACAGCTGCTGTGATATGGATGACTGCAAATCATTACAGCTTAATAGAGCTCCAACAGAAGGACCAGCTCTCTGCTTTGCTCCATGCATCTCTGGAGAGAGTGAACTGACACCCGACAGAATGGTAATCAATACATAGCTGACACAAGCAATGTACATAAATTATAGATGAAGGATCATTTAAATACATTCAAACAGCACAGTTAGCCCTTCAGATGCACTTGAAATGCAGATCTTGTTATATGAAAATTGGTTTGTGATACATAATTTTACAGGGAACCTTTTTTCAACAGAGGCAGGTCACATTACAGGCTCTGGGATGAGCAAAAGACCAGCTGCTTCAGAGATACAATACCATCACACTAAGAGCACTGCCAGGTATTTCCTGCAGTTCCAGCTCCTTTACATTAACTGTAATTTACCTTAAGGTATTTCCATCTTTCTGCTCTTTTGATCACTTGCATCATGATGAAGGCATGACTAAGAACATTATTCATCTGTTGTCCATCCCTTAGTTCAAGGACCTGATCTAAATACAGGCACACATCATTTTCATCTTATTTACACCACATATGAACCAGAATAATTTCTCCCAGAGCAGTTACTCAGCCACATCTCTCATCTTCAGCAGCACTATGCTGATTTACACTACTTAAGCATCCAGTCTGTGAGCTCTATATAAGCCCAAGAGAAAAATCAAAGCCCTGGGAGATCTGCTCTTTCTGAGATGCCAGTGAGAAATTAACTGAAGCAGTCCATTTGTCATAAGCAAACTTTGTTTTTCATTTTTATTCACCTCTGTTTTCCTTCACTCATCACTTGTTTCTCTGCTCTTCTTTAGATGCTCACTTAGGAACATGAGAAAGAGCAATCCAGTTTGATTCAGAGGTGTTCCCACTCAGATGAACAAGGAGTGGGCACTCGTAAGAATAGGAAACTGTACAGCTTATTCTGCAACAAGTTTCAAGGAATAAGTTATAAGAGACAATTAAAGCTAAACCCCAGTAGCTGCTATTTCAAACACAGATTCTTTTATCTTTATTTTGTCATATGCAAGGTGTGGACAACTTCACATGATAACCAGTGAGCTATAAAACTTATTAGCACTAATTTGGTCACTAACCAAGTGTTAGGTCGGTGAGGGAAATACCAAAATAAAAATTTCTCATGTCTTTAAACTTATCTAAAATAGCTTTCCTTCTGTTCCTTGTATATAATATAGTCACAGCTTGTACAAAGAAACTGTAGAAAGAGGTAATCCAGCACACTAAGTGTGTTGCAGGAGTTACCAACAGAGAAAGTTTTGCACCAGCAAACACATTTTTATCACTGAGGCCACACCTAGATTTTCTCACTAAGTTAATCCTTTTCTCAAGGAATACAATTTGATAGCTTGCCCCTAACATAGCTCTTGCAGTCAAAATTACTTCATTCATACTTTACTACCTCCCAGCTTTTAATACCTATTCATCCATATGCAAAAGTGAAATATCCCATTAAAAATACGATCAAGCAATTCTACTGAAAAACTCACATCGCTCTCACTGTAAAAATCTTGTCTATTTTGAATTCAAGCTAAGAAAAATTGCTCTGCTCACAACAATGTAACAATGAGAGCCCATGAGAACAAGACTCAATTGGTTCCAAGAGTTTTACCCTGTACAAAATGGCAAAAAGCAGCTAGAAATGTGCTCAGCCTTCTCAACCCTGAGCATTACTGTGGCACAGAGGAAATCCCTGGCTGGCACAGAGCTCCTTCTACAGCCAGCACGTGTGGTAGCTTGGGAAATACCTGGAGTGCAGTTTCTGCAGCTGCAAAGAGCATCAATGCAAAGGCAGAATTACTGCAAGAAAAAGGGCTGTTAAACTGGTTACAGACTGTGTAGCCTGCCTGGAGCTCTGTGCTGCCACATAGCTGTAACTAAGAATTCAGATAAATTAATACTTCAGTCACCACAGCCACACATATACAAATCAGATCCTTTTGATCCCAAGTACACACAAATGCATCAAATCAGCTGTTCAGAAGTCAATATAGGGTAGCACATGGCTTGAGCTCTTTCCAGGTCATATGTAGTCCTGTCAAGAATCACTCAGCACATGAGAGCAGAGGATGAGGTCTAAATAAAATAACATGAACTTCATGAAGTCTTCCAGCCCTGCATCTATCCCAGAGGGAACAGGGGAGCATCTGTTCTAGTCAAGGACAGTCCACAAAGTGCCTTTTCTCACTCCCAACTGCCTTGGGTGGTGGTGTGGCAGCCCCTTCAGTCCAGCCACAGGAACCATTCACATTTCCTCATTCTGCAGCCCTACCCTTCACTTCCCCTCTGGGAGAGCAGGAATGGAGACTAATAGAGGGGAAAACTGTTCCTGGGATTATTTACAGAATTACTATATAAGGTTCATTTTTAAAAGGAGGTGCCTGTGGGTGCATTTCTTTTGTGCAGGATGAGAAATCAGTTACATAACAGAAACCCACAGAGCAGGGAAGGCACAAAGCATTAATAAAGCACATTGAAGTTCATTTGAATTGAGGTGACGGGCTTGCACTGCCAGCTGGCAGTCAGACAGTCTGGCAGTGTCAGAGGTCTTCGTATCTCCTGTTAACAGAGACAGCAAGGGCTACATGTAACCTCTCTGGAGCAGAATTTGATGCGACTGGTGGACATTTAGCTAAATGTTCATTATGCCTTTTTAGCCTAGACTTCAGAATGCAAATGCCAGGTACTGAATCTCACAGCAAATCAAGCTGGAAATTGTATCTCTCCATGAATTAAACAGCCAAAATACAGAAAAAAATATTCTAGATCAGGCTACAGTGCAGATTTTTATGCACAGATGAAGCACACAAAACATGAAAACACATGCAGATGCTAACTAGAACAAAACTGCCAGAGTTTAATTGGTTGGCAGTCAGTGTGAATGGGCAGAAATAGCTGCAGATTGTTCTATATTGTGCAAGAAATGAAAGCAGCGAAAAAAAGTAAAATATTTACAAAACGAAAGAGCAGCAACATTCCAAGCCATAATTGTAAATCTGGATATAATAATTTATTAGTAACAGTAAAGAAATTAACTGAATGATAAGAATTTCAATACCAATAATGACAATGTGCTGAAAACTCAGAGGAAAGCAGGTAGAGCCTTACAAAGAGCAACAGAACCCTACCCTGACCTCAGTATTTTTCCCTCACATAGCACACATTAGGGTAAGAGAATGACAATGCAGTCACACCTTTACACACAACTTCCTGCCATGCATGCCAATATTTGCAGTGCAGCCAGGATTTTATTCTAGGTTTAGTGGAGCTGTGTGTAAGGAAAGAGAGAGATTGTGAGATCAAATTATGAGCTCAACAAGCCCTGGCATGAGTTCCTGGGCTTAAATAAAAGCTCGGAGGTCAGAGAAGAAAAGAGAAGGAGTTCAGAGAGGGAGGGCTATCCATTTTCTTCAAGTATTATCAAGGCACTCAGGCCACTTCTGCTTCCTGGCAAAGCCTACCAGATATTTAAGGAAGCACTAAGGATGCTAAAAAGTACATTTCCCCTTTACTTCCTTCCTTTCCTCCTGCCTTTCCTCAAATGAATGGTATTTCACTGTTTTCACCTTTTGTTTTACTTTCTCTTTAAATTTACAGTAGTGCAGACTGGTTCTAAAGGGAACTGCCTTGCCAAAGAGCATTCAGCCCAAGCTTGACTTGGCATGAGTCTATCCTCTTGACAAGAAGGCTGAGTAAAATCAGAAAAAAAACCTCATTGCATAAAGAAAGAGAATCACTGGTAAAGCCAGCTTCAAGTCAATCAAAACTACTCCTGAATAGAGCAAATATTTTTGGCCAAAGAAAGAAAAACATTCTGCATGGACAAAGAATGAAAATATTATGTCAAATATTTAAATTGATCTAGTAAACTTTTAAACAAAGTTCCCAACTTCAATTAAATAAAACAAAACACTGTTGTTGACTAAAGCAATTTTAAATCTTTCAGTTTTATACTTGTCCACTAACAAAAACCTCCACTTCCCACAAGTGAACATTGCAAGTCACTGTTGGAATATGGTACAGGTTTTTTAGAACCCAAAAAGCTGTACAACTTCTTTTATCAATCATATGAGGTGCCCACTCACTGAGGGTGATGTTGTCATTAGAATTCAGTCAGCTGTTTCATTACATAAAACAATACAGGGTTTTTCTTCTGAAATAAATTTGCAAATACTAAGAATTCAAAGAGAAAGGGATTTTGGTACTCTACATATCCTCCAGTTGAACTTCAGATATTGCTGGTCTGGTGCTACATTAAAATAAACTCTTATGTTTCCTTACCTTTTCCTCATCTTATAACAAGTTTGATTTTCCTATAATTTCTACCTAAATAGAGTTTCTTTGAGATTAATAACCAATGTTTCCTACAATTACACCTCAATAACATCTACAAGGACATTTTGCTTTAATTTTTGAAGATCGTGGTCTGGCCAAGAGAATCTTCAATCTAGTACCTAACTACTTCAGGTGAAAACAAACGCAGCCCAAAGAATTAAAAGTTTCTACTTATACCTGCACTTACTCTGAGCATTGCTCCCATTTGCCAAAGGGTGTCACAGCAGCTTTCCTGCACAAATAGTTACAACAGTAATCCATGGATGACAAGACAATATAAAGGGACCTTGAGCATAGCAAGCTGTGCTCAGTAGGACTTGATTCTGAAAATCAAGATTATTGTTGAAGTGTTGCACTATAGTTTCTTCCCAGTTTGGGGTGTGTGTGTGTGTGTGTGTAGCAAATGCTTACTAGGGAAATTAATACCCAGGAAAATATTTCTGAAACACTAAGAAGCATGATACGTTATGTATAGTCTAAGAATATATCTTGAAATAAGCCTCAACGGGCCAAATGATGGCATGCCACTCAAAGTAGGCACCAGACTGTTTTGCTTTATCAAGAACATTGATCTAAAGCATGACCAAGGATGTCTCAGAAGCATGGTTTTTACTGACAAAAATGGGTTTTTGTCTGGGTTTCAAGCAGACTGTTTGAAACTGAGTTAGGGAAGCAAATGAGATTTTTTTCCTAAGGACTACAATTTATGACTGGACTCCTAAATCCTTTTCTGTATCCAGATTTTTATCTTCTTTTCCTCAATCCCAGCCCCCAGTATGATTTTAGGAAAGTTTTCAGTGCCCTCTAACAGAGATCCAATACCTGCTCAGTGCTACTATACTCAGTATCTGTCAAAGCAAGATACATCCCTGCAAAGGCCTGGAATTACCTAAACAGTTGTTACATGCAAATTCCCTGCAGAAGGGAGCCAGTGGGATATACTGCCAGTTTGTATGAACAGGTGAGTTCATCTTACATAAACAAGAGCCTTACTACAAAGCTACAGCCTCCCCCAGACGCAAAAAGCAAAATATCTGCCATATTCATAAATCCCAAATAGTCTATGAATCCCAAGAGCTACTCTGAAATGAGTTTCCACCTTCACAGGAACTACATTATTCAAAGGACCTTGCACTTCTAATTTGTCATTGTAATGTGTTCTTCAATACCTTGCACTGACATTGTGTAATTTGACAGTGTTACATGAATTGCCCTCTGAGGAGAAGTTATCCAGTAATATTCCCAGTGCCATTAGTTTCACTGCTGAACATGGCCACTTTCATAAGAAGGATAGAGCATGTAGTTATTGCAGAATAATTATTTCTGTATTGGTTAATTTTGTTACAGAGAGTAAAAGTGGCCTCACTGAAGCTTAAATAGCCTCCACCAGCCCCTCTCTCTCTGACAGTCTCCTAAAACAAAGCTGAAACTGCTGAGGCAGCAGTGATCAAAATTTATCATGTTCTGCAACAGAATGTTCTATTGCTGAAGAGTCTTTGGTGATGACACTACTCTTTCTCATAAAATAGAACCTAAAATGCTTCATACAGTTGCTCCACAGACTAAAACACATCCTTTAAACCACACACTGCCAACAAATCACCAACCAGCAGTACCAGAACATGGCTGAAGCACTTCACTGAGCAAGGAGTACAGAAAAGAGCAGGTCTGAGGCCACTAAAGGAAGCAGTGATGACAAAACATATACACCAAGTCTGTACTCTTCACCCACATTCCTCTTCCAATAACACACTGTTCTAACACAGCTCTGGATTTTGGTGGTTTGGGTTTTTTACAGCTGTTATCCATAGATTACTCTGATAATGAATAGACAAGCAGTGTTATCACACATATGCCCCTTAATGCATATTTTAACATAGTTTAATTAAGAATTAAGAAACATCTATCACTGCAATAAGTGAGAAGTACAACTCATTAGGCCAGATTATTATGGATGTGGAAAAAACCCTTATAAAACAGGCATGTAGCTATTCAATTATGTTTTTAAAAATACCAAAACTATGATTATATAAAAATTATTGATAACAAATTTGGCAGAAAGATATATTGACATTTCAAAATAACAGCAGTCAGAAAAAATAAGTATGTCTTCTAAGCAAAGTATTAGGAACTTTCATTAAACTAGGGGTTGCAAAACTCTAGCTCAGTTCCCAATAATACAGTATCCTTCTCCCTCTGCTGGAAAATCCATCCTACTACACAATCCAAAAGCATATAAAGATGAAGTATTACTATAACATACTTCTCTGACTCCTCCTGCTGGGAGAGGTAAAGACTTTAATACAAACACAGCTCAGTATTTTTATAATGAATGCTGCATTGCCTCAATAATTTATTTATTTGGGTAAGGGCTTCATTTTTGTGAATGTCTTCCAATCTGAAGTTAAGAAATTACAACTGTTACTACTCAAACTCTTACTTGATGACAACTTTAAAAATTTTCATGCTTGAATTTTTGTGGTTAAATTGTTTCCTTCTAGACAGATTTTTTTTTTCAGAAGGAAGGGAAGGAATGCTGTACTTCAGCAAAATTCTGTAAGCCCTTTTTTTAATCACAGTGGTGAAAAAAATGAGTTGGTGTGCAATTACTTTCTAAGAACTTCCACACATAGACACATACTAGAAAAGCACATAATTTTAGCTTGTATAGATGCTGAAACTAATGCTTAGGTGCCAGCTGATGTTTGGTGAAAGTAACAAGTGCAGTAAGTGATGAAACTACTTTGGAGAAAACTGATTACTAAGATGAAGGATGGGTGGAATTAGTTGCTCTGTAGAAATATTTCACAACTAGCATAACTTATGCCACTATTTAATAGTGCAAAGAGGCTTCCCTAACTTACTCAAGTACAGAGGTTCTGGGTAAACATGTGTAAGCAAACCTCTTAAGGGAGGAAATGCATATCCATACATTAATTTTTTAAGACACATCTATGCTGCTGGAAGTGTCTGCTGCCAAAATCCAGATATTGATGAATTTGAGTTGGATACACATCCAGATTTCCAACTATTCCAATGCTTCCAAAACACAATCACAAAATTTCACTCAACTCATTAGAAGAACAATCAGAGAAGGAAAAAACAACACATCAAAAAAGCAATTCCTTAAATGTGCACTTATTTTATTTAATAGCTACATACACACTTTAGGATGACAGTCTTCAACTTAGTTATCTAAATTGCATCATGATTGAACCCATTTTCTGAAAAGAGCAAACTGCAATGAGCTTCACAAAAGAGTAGCCTACTTGCAAGCCAAAAAGATAAGATCTTATTAAATGGAAGAGTAGTCCCCCATGAAATTCTGAGAATTGCTTTCATTTAGCAAGGCCCAATTCAGACACCTTCCTGTATTATGTCTCTTCTGGGAAGAAAACAAAAACAAAACAAAACAAAACAAAAGGCACCAAAAAAAAAAAAACTAGGAGAAAAAAGTTATCATTCCAGCTCTTTAAACCCTTCAGTTAGCAGCCATGGGTCACTGGTATGCAGCCAGCTGAGATAAAGCCCACCTTCTACCAGGTCTCTTGCTGAGAGATTAAAAGGGCAGGAGGACTTCAGCCCTAAGAGACTAACATTTTCAAATATTTTCATTTTTCTCTAGTCTCAGTATTGTCTGCTGTTCACCAAAAAGAAAAAAAAAGCCAGACACAAATTCAATCTGGATCAACACAAGTCTTGTGACAATCCCAAGTCTCTGGTCCAGGGATAAACTTGAAAACCATTAATAACAGAAAACTGTCCTACTCAGTGGGCCCAAATCTCTTTGTGCCCCTGAGCATTGCTGAGTCTGTGAAGCACCCAGCATGTACAAGATGCTGTGCTCTTCAGCCCATGCCCATCCTGCAGGGCTTTGTCAGTGCTGCCCACTGGGGCTGGCCCTCCCTGCCTGGCCCTGACCAGGGCTGAGTTCAGCTGCCACGGGCCATGGCAGCAAACAGCCCGACAGGATGGACTGACTGATGGGGTGTGCCAGCCCATTCTAACAGCTTCCTATTGCAGACTACAGCACCCATGGGGAATGACAACCAGTGCTTAGTGTAGAAATCCTGTTCAGCTGAAGCCAAATATAACATCTCATCTCTGCTCCAGAAGCCTTAAAAGGAAAAAGCTTCTATTCTAGCAATAACCATTAAACACTACAAAATCACATTTTAAACCTGTCTGAATCACTAGTTTTCTCTTGCAAGTGGAAGATCCTCACAAGGCACACAAAGCAAGAAGTTCTGAAGACTGGCAAACAAGCTCCACCAGAACAAACACAGGCAATACTGGAGAAATCCCTGAGAACACCCAAGAATATTGGCACCTTTGCAATTAGTACTTTCTCAGTCCAGGCAATGGGTCTTAAGCATGAGTTTCAAATTGATGAATATAGGATGTACGATAGACTGGAAACAGGAAACAAAACTAAATGAAAAAGTATTCACAGACTCATTCAACTCAGAAACAATAGGTAGGGGAACTAAAAATTAACAAAGGAGATCTGAAAACTGAGATAACATCAACAAAGTAAACCAATCCAGAGAGGAATAGAAAACAAATTACCCTGCAGGTTTCACACACAGCTGCATAGACACCTCTGAGAAGAGGATACTTCTGCAGAACTGTTTCAGAGCAAGTCCCAGATATGTAATGCAGCAGTTTGAGGGTTTGAATTTTACAGATTTAATTTAAAGAATATAAGAAAATACAGTATTTTCTACCACTTTAAAATGACAAAAGAAGTTTCCATAGCTGCTCTTCAGGGCAGTCTCCTTTTGTCCAAATGACCTCAGATTTGCTCAAGTAAGGTATTAGAACAGGAATCAAAACTCATTAAACAATGTTAGTGCTTTGGCAAAACTGCCACATGTTTTTGACCACAATGTGAATAAAACCAAGAACAAAAAGGGTACTTTGAAACTGTACCTGGAAAACAGGACTGGTCTAGGCATTGCATACATTTCCCTCTAAGTCACCACACAAGGTGACCTAACAGTTTTCACAAGAAAAAACCCAAATCAAATAAGTACTTATTCAAATGAACTACACTGATGATTTTCATTTCTTTTTCATTGTTCAGCTTGTTCCCTATATTGCATCCAAAACTTTGTCATTTTTAAAAATAAAATCAATTTTGCCTTTAAACCAATCTTTTTCAGATTGCATAAATAGAACAGAAGTCCACCGAAGTAATCTGAACATTTCCTGCAGACAACCCTTTTTTACAGGGTTTACCTTAAAGCATGGCCAGGTGACTTCCAAATTAAAAAGGGATGGTCACTTCAACTTGGGCTCTTTTTTCCAAGGATTCTTTTTTGGAGGACATAAAACAGCCATTGGTTATTAGAAGTTTAATCCATTTAGCAAACCTATATGAGCACTCTATTGCAAGTATGATTCTTCTCAAGAGAATGTTATGGTAGCTGCCCTGCAATTCAAAGAAGTAATATTTCAAATGTGCATTTCAGTTACAGCTTTAGTGAAACAATATTTTTAGAGCTTTTAAAAAATTCTGGGGTGATGCCAAAAGTTAAAGTATAAAAGAGTCCTATCAAATAACTAATCAATCTTTTTTATTTAAACACTCTTTGGATTGAGGTCCAATATAAAAAAAGCTGCTGAGAATTTTCCTAATATCATTGTAAGATGTGATAGAATGTGCCATAAAAATATGCCACATTAATGTATTTTGTTCTAACAATAAGTACTTTTCAAGAGTTTCAATAAATATTTTAAAATACAATACAAATAAGACAAATTATTTGCTGAATCCCTGTTACTTAATAGCAGAATATCTATGAAAGTTACCTTAATTGTAAGTCCCACCATTTTGGTTTCTATGTTACATTTTCAAATCTGGAAATATTTTTCTCCATAAAAGTACTTGTGCACTCAGCTCCTACTCCCAGGCTGGGTAAATCTGTGACAATGCACTTGTCTAAATCTCATATATTTTCTTTTCATAACGTGCACAGAAGAAATTCAGAACAAGCAGTAGGGCTTATTGCATAATTATTAGCTCCAGTAGGAGATTGTGTATGCATGAACAGCTTTGGAATTCTTTTTTCTAAAGACTACTTCACATCTAAATCTTGAGGTTGATTTTTATTTTTAAATTCATCACTGCATATTTATTTTGAAATGACTGCTGTGTTTTATATATGCTAATATTTGTTTTTAAAAAAATAATTTTGTAACTTATCATGCTGTAATTTTGTAACTCAGCATGCTGATTCACTTTGAGAAATATGTATTAAATGTAAATAAATAGTTAAGAAATCTCTATGTTATGTTGTGAAACAATTTCTATACATGAGAAATTAAGGATATTATTATTTGTAATGAAGAAATACTTTGCTTAGTTTAAACCATTTTTTCCCTGAATTGTTCCCACTGAATATTATTGAGCAACTATTAATTGTGAATAATGAATGAATATTTGAATGAACATGTGAGCCTAAAGATTGATCAAGAATTGTGTGCTTTTCATTCTTCTCCCTTTAATATGCTGTAATTTTTACCTAACTTGCCCCTTGACAGTATGATTTATTCTTCTGAGTTCAGAATGATAATAAGAAAAATAGTTTCAAATAAAGGTAACCAATCCACATTCCATGCACATGTGTATTTCTTCTTCATACAATAAGGATTGGAATCTGGTCTATCTGAAGGCAGAAATAACAAATAGAAATGTCCTATGCAAGACCAAGCAGCTGTTTTGAATTCAAATTAAAAATACTCTGTTGCATTTGTTCCAACCCAGCAGAACAACTCCACCCATTTGATTTACATACCACATTTCTTATATGCATCATTTTTTTAAGCATGGGGCTGAAATTTTTCAGAGATTCCCTATATCCAAAAGTAAAATCTGGCCAAAGGAAAAAACCCACTTCACTGCTTCAGCCATTTTCTTTATCTGTCTGCTAGGGCCAAGAAACGTAAGCACTTCCCTACAGAAAGATACCACTGCTTGAAAATTGGATCCTCGGTACCAACTTCATCTTCTCTGCTGGCTGGTGCCTATGGCTGATTTGGACTCCAAAAAAAGTAACAACACTGAAAAATTATGTTCTGAGTGCTGATTATTAAAGACTTAAAAATATTGGTAGAGCCTAAAAAATTCTTGAAATATCCCACAAACTCCTTATAAAAAGTCATTCAGACTACACCACTCAGATGTGTTTCTATTTTAAATAGAAAGTGGTTGCTGCAGAGGTGCTGTTGAAGATGCCTGCTCCTCCTCACAGCTGTTCCTGTTCACACTCATGTTCCTGTATTTCTTACCACTGGCTTCTGTGAGTGTGGATTCGGTCGCCAAAAGTCTCTTACCCACATTCCATCCTTCCAAATAGCTGAAACTAGCCAAGAATTTTAAATACATCTCCTCAGCTGAAGGCTTTTCATACAAAAAGAAGAAATTCCCTTGTCAGTTTAAATTTTTCTTATTAGTCACGATTTGAGAAGAGAAAGGCTCTTATTTAGAGGCATTAAAATCCAATTTAAACTTAGAAATTGCACACACAGTCAGCCAGAGCAAACATGTTATTTCATTAATGGCAATAAGTCTGTGCTGCCTGAGCTGAGACCTGTGTTCCTGTCCAAACTCTGCCTTGCAGCTGATCCTTCTCAGCACAAATCTGCACTCAGCCATTGGATAAGGCAAAAACATTTAATCCCACAAAACCGGTGGGCCTCCACACATCCGTACACTCTTCTGGTGACATCAGGTGATCAACAGCAGGCAGAAATTTCATTTCTATTTCATAGAAAGTTCTCCCTTGAAACATCTGGCAATTAGATGAAATGTGTACACAACCAGAGCACTGTCTTTGTAATACCGAGAAATGTCACACTGAGCAACAAAGTCCTGTAGTGTCACTGCAAAGCATCGTTGCTTTATCCAGCTGAGGTGCACAGCCATGTTGTTGCACTTGATCTTCCACTCCCTCATCTCGTCTTTAAGCCATCTCCCACACATCACCATCTTGTTCACTAAAATTCCTATTGTGCACAGGAGTCCTCACATTTGTAAGCTCCAGGCTGATAGCCTAAGGCCATGTCTATGGGAAAGAAAGACTCCATTACACCTGTGTGGATGCTGCCTCACTGGAACACACAGACACAAGTCTCACCTTCACAAGTGCAGCTGATATCAGCTTGATTTTACATGACAGCAAAACAAAACACATTGTGCAACTATACCAAGGACTGCTGAAACACAGAATAGACTTAAGGTTGAGAGGTTTTAGAGGTTTGGATCTGACGGACTGTGAGTGTCTAACAGCTTTCATAGCCTAAGAGGATTAAATAACTCAGTCACCTTCAGAATATTCTTAATTCCAGCCTCCCTGACAAGGCAGGATCACAGTATTGATAATATGTGAGATGTATCCGATATCACAAATAACTACAAGTTAAAATTTTAATTTTGTATTTCTAAATTTAATTAATAAGAACAGATGGTGTTGCTTCTCTCTATTCATATCTGTTTGTGTTGTTTGGAAAGTATGGGCTATTGTCTTGGTTTGGGAAGACAGGTGTCTGCTAAGGAAGGCCAGAGCCTCCCCTGAAATAGAGAATGTAAACCCCCTCCCTCTGAATTGCTATAAAATTTAAATCAAGGGGCTCCCAGGCAGAAAATATGGGAGCATGGATAACAGTTCTTTACTAGGGAAGCAAAAAAAAAAAACCAAAAAACCAAAAAAAACAAAAAAAACCCCACAAATGCAGTAGATTAAAACAACACAGACAGAGTCAGAACTCAACCTGACACCCTGTTGGTCAGGGTGTAGTCTCAGTCCAATTGGAATTGTGGCTGCAGTCTTCCTGGACTCAGTCCTCAGGTGTGGTTCTGTTGGAGCAGGAATCCTGTGGAAGGAAAAGTGAAAATCTTCCTCTGCAGATCCAGTTGAAAGGGGTAGCTGTCTCTCTGGGTGAAACCCAGCAAGAGCTGTCCTGTCTCTCCAGACTCCCAGCTCTATCTGTGTAGGAATGCTTGGCTCCTCCCTCTGGGCAGAGCATCTCACAATGGGATGTTAAAGTTCTTATCAGTCATGCATTGACATTCAATAGCCTGTTATCAGCAGATGTCTCCCTGGAGGGAGGAGTGGTTGTGGAAGAGATAAGGAGAACTGCCCACTTAACAGAACACAACTGCCATACAGATGGTAAATAGAATAGTATTGGTTTCACAATCCACAACAGCTACTATTTACTACTTTAAGTAACTGACACCTTGTTTCTCAGCATAATTTTTCTTATTCCATGTTGACTGGCACTGTCAGAGGACCACAATCTGCAGAGCAATCTCCATGCTCATGATTAAATAGCTCTTAGTATTATTCATTTCTCTGGGAGACATGATAAATATATTCTGTACTTAAAGGTATGAATCTGAAAAAAACATTATATTTGAATATTTCAGCTCAAGCCTTGATACAGCTAGACAGATATAAGAAAAACCAATCCCTTACTGGTCTCATTTCAATTTCATGGATTCTCCTCTGCAATCATAAAGCAGGGTAGTAGCCTGTCTGAATGGAAATATTACTTGTTCTAAATTGATCAGTATTATACAGAAATTGACAGTAAGGGCTATAGACACTATGTGCTTGAGAGACAAACTTTGAGATTTGAGTGGCCTTGAGTTTGTGGTCAGTGCATTCTGCTGCCCATTCCAAGACTGAAAATCAGCCCTTTCTTAACATCATCTCTTGTGAAACAGATGCTGAAAAATGCAGCCATGGTCTGTGAGATTGCCCTTAGCATCTCCTAAAAAGGGACTAGCTTACTGGTAGGCAAGTCTTCCCTAACAATAGGAGCATTTTATCCTGATGAAAATCATTGAAAATATTCTCTCTCTTCCATAAAGCCATTCCTAATCTCCCACCAGTAAAAGATTTGTTTTCCTTTCTCAGTGAGAAAGAAGGCACAGCTTAGGTCCACCAAATCAAGCATGTGCACACTGCACTGACCTGGCCCCATACTGTCTCTAGGCTTTAATGTATTTATTTTCAAAGCCAGAGAAACACTGATATCACCATGGTACACATCATGGCCAGACATATTTAGAAGTATACATGTTGCATTTATAAGAAACTGAACCGAAATTTCCCTCATAAAGCCTAAAGTTTGCATCATCTCCTAGCTGGACATAGATAGGCTCAGAAGCTAAATTTCAGTATTAATTAGGTTACCTTCCATCTCACATCCCCACTTCCTTTCTTCCTTCAACTTTCCAAAGCGCAGAAGAGTACTAGTAAGAATGTGTCATCTTTGTGGCACTGGGGTACAAAGTCTTGCTGTCTGGCCTTTCTGTATCCTCTGCTGGAATAACTGTCCTTGTGACCACCTGTATTTAGGATGGTTAGTTTTAAGGTTTTGTACAAATGTTCAGACCTCCTGCTAAAGGTTGAATAAAAATAATTAATCCTAAGGAACTTATTAAGACTGGTTTCAGAAACAGGTTTTGCTTGTGAGTAAGGCAAGAGTTGACACATGAAGACAAACAATTTATGACCTATAATTTAAAAACACCATGCAAACATTAATCAGTTGCTAAATGTATTTGCAAAACAACTAATCAAGTCCTAGCTAACCAATTAAGGGGGCAATGAAAAAGGGGAATGAAAATAGACCAAAACAGTAAAGAAGCTCTCTGTAAAGAGCTACCTAAGCCATAGCAGAAGAGAAGAATAAATCATACATTAATACAGTGCACTATTCTAAAATAATGTCAGATAAACAGGGACGGTAGCAAAGAGAAAGAAAGAAGAAAGAAAAGGATTTCACTTCTCACAGCACAAAATTTTTACTTTCTCCATTGTCATTATGTCCGTGATAAAATGAGAACCATTTCATAACAAGTTTGAAGTGCACTTTCCCCCTTCATTCCCATTATTTAAGCTTACTTAAACTTCGGAGCCTGAAGTACAGGCAGCATATATAACAGACAAAGACCCAGAGACTTAAACTGTTTTTTCATGTGTTCTCTGACCTCCAGCTTTTTAATAAGATTTTTTATAAGTTTAGAATAAACTTTTTAATGTCTATGAGCTCATGACCAAATATAACCACTGGGTGTCACTAATGCTCTATAAAAAACTCAGCACTTTGTTGCATTTCCCACGTATTTTCTGATGGAATTACTGCCAAATGCTTTGGCAATCCCCGAGCCTTCATAAAATACCCACATATTTAGGACCACCGTTAAATTTAAGCAGATGACTAAGTGGGAGTACAGACTCTCAGGAGGTCTGTGTTTTCCTCAGAATCAATACTATCTCTTCCTCAAGTCTGACTGAATAGGATTCAATTTAGCGAGCAACAAAATCCTGCCACAGAACAACAATACATGAAAGCAACTGTTTCTATGCAGTCATTCTGAGAACAGAACAACCTAATTAACTGGTGTCAAATAGAACAGCAAAGCCAATGTGCTCCTAGGTTAAAAATCAAGAGATCCTTTGTCGTAATTTTTTATCAACTGATACTAAAATCCAGCACTGACAAGAACTACTCACTGTGCTTTGTATTTCTGTAGGGTTGACCTCTAAGTGAGGTTTAGAGGTGAGGCTCTATAAACTAGTTCTTTTTTTTTTCTGCCAGAAAATTAACTTTCCTCTTGAAAAGCTCTATTTTAGCCTGAATAAAGCAAATTAATTAAAAGGATTTCCTTTCATCAGGTTTAGGAAAGGGCTTTTTCAAGTGTCAGGTTGTCAGCTTTCGAATCACTTAACAAATGATAAATCACTCAGGACAAAAATCAACCTTTTTAAAGTGTTTCCACTATAAAAAAGGATATAGTTTCTGCCAGAGTAGAGCTGTATTTAACATTCAGTTTTCCAAGTGCAATACTAAATAGTTCCTTTGATTCTGTATTGGAAGGATCAGCTGTGAAAACATCACTTCAAATATAAAACTACTGAGATCAGGTTTATTATTGCAGTTTAATCACTTTCTTCTGTCATTAATAATTCTGACTTTTATTCTCTTTGATCTTTTCAGTCTGAAAAAGTAGATCATCACCCATTTCCTTGATTCTTGAAAATTATTATTTAAAATGAATCAATTTTTTACTTCTTTTTCACAATCATTCTAGAATACATTAAGCATAAAAAACAAAAAAACGTTACACTCACAACAATACACCTCAGTGTAGTTTTATGTCATCACCAGAAGCTCCATGTGTTCCACATATCATTCCAAAGTAGTTCTAGCCACATGAAACCTACATGTTGACTGATAGAAGACAGAATGTTTCTTTCCTTTTCCTCTCCTATTCTGTGATTTCATTTTAACAGCAGATGGCTGATAGGGTCAGAGCAACACAAATGTAAAGTATGCGTATATCAACCATTTCTGTGTGTTACTGTTTCCCCTGCCATAGTGCCTTGCCACTAGAACATCCAGCACATGTCCCTCACTCCAAGAAAGCTTGCAAGATGACACAAACAGAAACAGTCTGGTCAAAATAAAGCACAGGTAAGTTAACAAAGTTATCCTGCAATTTCATCCATACTCATGTTTTTTCATTAGCCATTAAAGTATGTTGGTTATGTTTCTATCAAAAAGGAAGATACATACATATGTATAAAGAAAACAGAGACATATATTTGAATGGCATTTCCATGAGATGGGGAATGATCCCAAAATGATGTAAGCAGATAGAGGTCAATCAAATACAAGAAACTGGTACTGCTGCACATCCACTAAAGTCCTAAGAATCACTTTGGCACAGGTTCTTTCCAAATACATTTTTCTTCATTAGTGTATGAAGGAAGATCCTCTGGGATCAGAAAAAAGGCTTCATAACTGAAGGTTCTCCGGCATCAGTCCATTCCAAAAGAGCAAAACCCACATACTTCTGGAAAGAAAGAGATCTAAAAGTCTGACTGGTACTAATAGAGAAAGCTGAAGATCTTGTCTCCCTCTTGTGAATAATAAGTTTCTGACATAGTAAGCCCTATTCCTAAACAGTGATTCTGACTATTAAGTTGCAAGACCATTGTATATTCTATGGGTTTTGTACTCTTTCACTTTTATGGATGGAAGGGAAGAAGGTTTGCAGCCATTTATGTACCTAGACATTTCCTTTAATTTAGAAAAGCTTATAAAATGTCTCAAAGGCTTCTGCTGTATCTCTCTAGACATCCATTCTGTCAGTATAAGTCCCTTCTGAAACATAACACGTTATGTGAGGCTGCCTCTGAGGATGCTTACTCATTTTTCCAAGGAAGCTACCAAAGCATTCCTTGGAAAATTATTCTGATCTATTTTGCAAGATTACTACTTCCTAATTACTAGCAAGGAGGGATAGATAAGAATTTTGGGACACTAACCTAGAAATTGAATAAAAGTTTGAGAACAGAATAACTGAGAACTAAGCACACAAAAAGGCTGGTTTGTGGGTTTTTTGGCTAGCATAGATTGTCAGAATACCACCTTGAACATCTTGTCTCCTAAGAGTTAGTAGAGGAACAGAATCCAGGATTTTTCCAGCTTCCACCCCTTCATTTTTATTCTTTTATTAGATATTCCACTCCTGGGCTAATCTTCCTACTGCTTGTACAAATATGGGGAGAAGAGGATTTAATGAAAGTTAAATTTTCCTTTGATCAGTTACTGTAATCACAAGACAAAGAAAAATTTAGTGAATATTTTGATTTTTTGTTTTAGGAGACACGTTAGGTTTTTGAAATAAAAAATGTAAGGTCTGCTGAACCCTGAGATGGAAATACAAGTGAAAAGAATGTTCAATTACATCTCACTGAGCAAAGTAACCAGTCTGAAAAGTTTCATGAGACATTTCTTATGTCCATGCTCACATCTGGTGAGACCAGTGGTGGTCCAGTCTGGTGGACTGACTGGACCAATGAGTCAGAGGCTCCTCAGTTGCCATGACAAATATTTTACCAAATGAATCACAGAACTTACTCACAGCTAACACCATCTGGCACTGCTCTGAAATTCTGGGGGTTGTACTACCCTGTGGATACACCCCTTGCTAAATACAGTAGCAAAGACTATTTCCCTTCCCTCTACCCTATCCAGGTAGCAACTGAAGAAATTTCTGAGGCATGTAAACACACCTGCATATTTTTGCTGCCTTTTTGCAGTAAATGCACTGTCCTTACAAATTAAAAAAANCAAAAACAGTAAAACCTAGCAAATTATTCACACTGTCTGCACTGGCTCGTCATTTTTTTCTCCCACTCCCATCTGCTCAGTTTCACTCAGCTGGAAACAAGAGAAAAAGCCAGCAACATTCAGCCACTCTGTTCCTTGGGAGTTGGAGCAGTAAAGAGACTAGAGCTTTAAAATGGACTCATATTGCAGATATGTTTCCTAAATGCATTGACAAATTATACATATATTGGAAATATGTCTTTTACCACAAAAAAATCAAAAATTGTATTGCCAGGTAAACAGGACTGTAAAAGGACTGAACAAAAATGCATATAACACCATAATTCCCTTAGACCTTTGGGCTCTACAATGCAAAACATATAAACCCATAAACATCTTTCATGAATTAAAAAAAATATTAGAGTTCATTTTAGTCTGTGCATTTGGAAGTGGAAAGTATTCCTGGTGCTTTTCCAGCATCAGCTCCTAGGTTTCCTAAGTTACCCACTTTTGGGGGTGGGAGGAAACTACATTTCAAACAGTCCAGCGCCTAGTACTCAAAATAATAAAAATAATTATTATTTCACATTCCTTTGAGGTTTTGAATTCCTGTTCAATAGTTGTTCTGGTTTATTTCTCAATAAAATGTTTCCATTTTCTTCAGAACAGAGATTCCCCTCAACAGCCAGGTCTGCAAACTTATCTGGGTTCTTTACATTAGTACAACTGCACAGATGGAGAATTTACACTGGTGCTAGAGATCTAAGCATCCAAGCATCAAATTAAACTGTACAAACCATAATAAGTAGACTACAAAATAGATGATTTATATCTACTGCCTTTCTTGGGCATGGCAAGACCAAACAATCCCATCACTTGCAGTGCTGATCCAACTCTCCTAAGCATCTCTCCTTTCCAACATTATATGCATTTATTTAGTACCAAGACATAATGGAAAAAATTAATCTTTGTGCTGGAACCAGGCCCAGTAGAAGAACCAAATGGAAACCACTTTGCTGCTTTTGAGCTTGTGAGTAGTACTTTGACTCTTTGACACAAAGCAGGCCAAATTAAAGGTTTACCTAATCCACTGCTTTCAGGAACATTCAAGTTGTACCATGGTGGTACCAGTAAAAAACTATTGGAACAGACAGAAGTTCATGCTGGATGTCCCATGCTCCATAGACCCCCAGAAAGAACAGGCAGAAGCTCAGACGTAACAACTATTCTTCTCATCGCCTGCAAAATACTGACAGATTGTTTAGCTAAGTGGATGCTGATGACTCCAAAAACAAATTAATGAGGCACAAAGTGTTAGAATAGAGAAAATCAGAGAGTATTTGAATAACATAATATAATTCCTACAGATATCACATGCTGTGCATGAGATCTTTTAGCACAGTTCAGTAGCCCAGCACAGCTGGTGCCCAAAGAGCTCTTTGCAATACAGTGTCTGACACTAAGTCTGAGACCCTCTACAAACAGACCACACCACAGACTTATTTGGGTTGCACAGCCAGTACTCAAAATAAAAATGTTTTAAATAAGTTATTTGGCCAAGAATAATGGCAAACACCCATCAGTAACAAACATGGCAACAATTGTAATTATCCTATTTGATCTGCTTAACACTAAAAATCAAAATATAGACTGTCTGATAACAATGACTACAAGGTCATTCTGAAACAATCCCTTGTGGTTATTTCATCAATAAGATATGAAAAACACTCTACGATCCATATAACAAACTGCTTGTCCTGCTGCCTTAGTTACTGCAATTATGTATTTGCTGGAATTGAGAAAAAAAAAATCAGTGTTGATGAGATATAAAAAAGAAGTATTCTTCACTTAGCTGCGGCTCCTTTACCTAAATTTACAATATCCATGGAATTCCACAGTATTGTGAATAAAGACACTTGACCTGAATTCAGAGATAATAAACATCCAGAGAAAAACAAAAGCAAGTTTTTCCACAAGTTTTAACATAAGCAAAATGATACCATTTTCTGCTTCTCTTAATGTAGCAAATCTTTGTGAACAGATGGTAGCAGATCTGTGTGATGCAGTTGGCAGCATTTCCATATCACGCAGCTGGCAAATATCATCACCATTTAACTCATTTATTCCTGTGCACACCCTCACAACACATGGACACATTGCTACCTGTCAGAGGTGCTCAGCACCTACCAGTTGAGAGTAATTAGTGCTCAGATCTGGCTATTCCCTGTATTGTACCCAGTGAACAGCCAGTTTTTTCATCGTTCCTTCAACGACCAAATTAACATTGCCTTCTGCTTTTCAAGCAAAAGCAGATAACTCAAATCCAGCCATTCTAGTTTAGACAAAAAACCTGAGGTCAAAAAACCAGCTGGTCTATGCATTAGGCTGGTAAAATGAGAGAAGCCCCTTCTGTGAGATGAGGTGTTACATGAGGAGTGCAGTGAATAAAGCCTGTCCATGGTTGCCACCTCCTTAGTCCCCTTCTTACTGCTCTGCCACAGCCCTTGCAATATCAATCTTCTCTTTAACAGCATCACTTCCACTAACTGCAGGTACTGACATCCATTTCTCTCCTGTGCCATACTTTACCACAGTCTTACCAACAGTGAGGGCCTAACTAAACTCTCTTCTCTATGCTTTCCAGAATTTCCTCAATATATACAAGAGACTTCAGCATTTGTTTAAACTGAGTTAGAGGAATTAGGAGTTTAGGGAGACAGAAAGGGGAAAAGGGAAACCGTCGGGAGGGTGGGACATGAACCAGGAAAGAACAACAAAATCTCAAGGAAATATACACAAATTTAAGAAAACCTGCAGTCTTCCCAGCAATCAATTAACTGGCAAAATTATTTGCTTATTTTGGCCCAGATTTCACCCTTTATTTTGCCCTAAGGTATACGACTGGATAGCAGAGTGCACTTTCAGTGTATTTGTTGCAGAACATAATTAACCATGGCCAGCATTACATTCATTTCTCATATCCTGTGTGCAGCTGTAGGACGAAGAGGACGTCTTTCACAAGCATACATCTTTATTACAATCTCAGCATTGTCTGCAAGATCAGAACACACAGTTCACATCCCAAAATAACCCTAGAGATTCTCAGTACTATATAATATGAGGAGTCAAGCAAAACAGACTTTTATGTGTACTGCAGCATCCTGCAGATCAGTTTGAATACCAGAAAAAATCCACACGTTCCTCACCAATGTGTTGACACAGGAAGCAGCAATTCTCAACTGTTTCTGCATTGAGAAGCTCCAGCTAGAAAACTCAGACAGACCTCTCACGTTCCCTGGAGAGAAGGTACAAAGAACTGAGTTGTTGCACATATAATCCTCTTCAGAAAATATTTATTGTCAACAGTTACTTGCTTTTCATTATTTATTACAAGTAAAACAAATCCCAAATTCAGTCACCAGTTTGAAACTATGAAGTCGATAGAGCTTTGCATATCACCTGTCAAACTTACTGCTACCTCTTAGAAACTTTACATGATTCATTATTTATTTTAGCAACTGAATACATGGATAGCACTTTGTTCTTGAGATACCCTCCATAGATGCCATTTTTAGAATACTGCATATACCTTAAATATTTTTACTCTTTATGTACTATTTCATTAAACTTTCGAAGGTTTTTCTATGGACACAAATTAAGAGCAAGTGTTAAACCAAGATCAGCTGCAAGGCAGCCAAACTGAAGTGGGGGGTGTATGGAATTTTAAAAAGATTTTTTTATTTTAATTTTCCAGAAGACTTTGTATTTTCAACTTTTTACTCTGATTGGGATGCGGAGGATGTGGAGAAGAATATCAGACTTTTATACAGCCCTAGTTATTATTAAATATGTGGTCTGGTTTATATCCCCAGCTTTTTAAAAGTCAATTAGCCATAAGAAACTCCCTCAACATCTCAAAATAAATTTCCACACTAAGCAGAGCTGAGGAGATGCCTCATAGTGATGATAGTGAGATGGAATATTGGTAACCACTTCAAGTGATTCATATCTGTCCTGACAGACTGCCTGGAAATGCATAAAGCAAATAAAATACTTGTGGTCTCCAAATTACCCACAGCAAACACATTCATACCACCCAAGCCACAGCCCATAGAGATAAATTGCACTGTTGAGCTCAGCACAAGAAAATGCCATTGGTTTAATTAGCAATTGTTCAGCTTGAGTGTTTATGCAAGAGACAGGAATACTTAAGAGTTAATGATTAGAGCCTCAAAAAAACAAACTAAACCCCAGCAACTGGCATACAGTGCTTCAGTTACACCTAACTGTGACATGTTGCACACAGGTCAAATTCAGTCTTATTTTGTACACTTCTTTTCATAATGCATTCCCTGTAGAGACAGGAAAACAGTGAGATGTTCAGGGGGCGCTTTGGAAGACCTAGCTAAGTACTCTACATGAGGTGTTGCTTTCCAAAGCCTCTGCTGAGTATCTAAAGAACAAAACAAATAAACAGTGGGGACATTTTTTCTGCTCTTCTTCCTCACCAAATGCCAATATACCTTTAAAGACAGCGTTTATTAGGTTTTCATATTGCAAACAGAAGAATATAATAAGAGGTTCACAGTGACTTTCAGCAGCTAAATGCACACGATTGCACATGTTATTTGCATCAGCAGTTTAAAGGAAACAAAACTGACAGCTACAAAACCCATACCACAATCCTTGGAAGCATGGATAACATTGCAACAGCCTTAAGGTAGTTAAGGTCTTACCAAAAACAAGTGAGTATTGAAAATGTTAGATTAGGACACATTCAGGTACCTGCAGAAAATGTTAGGCAAAAAGCCCCAGCATATAAACATGCAGATCTGCATGTTGTTTCAAAACCAGCTTATATAGGTGCCAGGAAAATTCAAGAATGGTACCATATGGAAAGCTAAAAGAAAATAGCATCAGAGAAAAATTCCTCCCTTACAGATTCCTAATAACACTTATAAAGTGAGGACATATTCACAAAAGGGCGCCTTGAAGTTGAAGAAATACCCAGTACAAGAGTTACCAAGAAAGCAACACAAACCTAAACTCATAAGAAGCTTTTCAAATGTCAGTCCAAAATATGTTGGCTAAAGTTTCTCAGAAGGGGTTTAAAATTCAAGCCTTTCTCAGCCTTCACTACAGCATTGTTCCTGTGATGCTTGTAAAAGTATTGGTGTTGAAGACCTAGCTGTGCTTGAAAACAGTTGTTAGAAATTTATACCTAGAATCTTCTTTTGGGGTCCTCCAGTTCCTGGATAGGAATTTGCTCTGTAAAATCATGCAACACATTTCATTACCTCCTTAAGGACAGAAACATCTGCCTCTGAAATGAAGAATTGAAATCCTGAGTAGAATATGACCCAGAATGCATCTGGTATTTGTTTAGTGGGTTTTTTCCCCTAATGAAAGGACCAGAGAAAATTCCTCAAACATATTTAATATACACCCAGTGCCATCAGAAGACTCAGTCTGAATATAGCTTGTTTCTATATTAGCAAAGAATAAAGCAACAAGATGGTCAATAATTAAAAGGGAAATTAAAAGACTGAAGGTCCCTTACATATTTTTACTATTATTTTACATTTTATATATGCATATATATATACACACAGAAGAGAGAGTGTGTTTCATGGTCTCTGGTATAGAAATCACAATCACACGGACCAAAAATTACTTTAATGTGAGGTATTTAAGTCACTAAAAAGGAAGACTCATTTCAGGTGGGTAAAACAATCTGTCAGCAAAACTCAGGTGAAAATATTTGCTTTCAGGAAGAATGTGGAGGCCTTATCTGCAGATACTTGCAGAATGACTCTGGCTCAAAGTTCTGTGCACAGAGGTAGCCACGTTTCCTCAGCCACAAGAGCTACAGTCAGTCTTACTCTCATCAGGTGGCAGAACACTGAGCTGAAAACCAAAACTCTCCCTCATCATGTCTGTACCTAGCAAGACTGAACTTATCATGCAGGTACTCAGCTTTCTCTGAAGACTTCATGCCACCACAACCAGGAAAACCCTTTCCTTTAGATCATGCTGTTCATTCTCATTACAGCTGCCAATCCAAAAGCCAGCTGCCCTTTTCAGGCATCAGCTGGACTTCTTTTCACTCATTAAAACAAACATCCCAACCAAAACAAAAAAGCCCCACCAAGCACTTTTTGCCTTTAAGTCCTGTTACAGGTTTAAAAAAAAAAAATCACTCAAAATAAAAATCACTTGTAAATTACACATCTTATGTGGAAGAGCCTTCAATCAGAAAAGTTATGGAATAGTGAGTTGAAGCACACGAACATCAGATAGTGCTTTCATGTTTAACCAGGTCAAGAAGAATATCTAAACGATTTTTTTCCTTTTTCCTTTTCACCCCAGCTATAGACACTATGGCCTTTTTAAAGGGATTGCCTATAACAATCATGGGAGTAGACAAAATCTGAAGTGTTTTTATGACAATGTTTTTCCATTCCAATGTAAATTGACTTTGTGTTTATTTATGTCTACACTTTGGGTAGCGTTTCATTTATGTAGTAAAGGATGTACACTTTCAAGAAGCAGTACTTTCAAGAAGCATCTAAGGTAAGTTGAATCTTGTAGTCTTGACTCAGGCAATACTGTCACAGACTTTAAAGGTGTGGGAGATTTGCAGCTTCAATTATTAACAACAACGAGACTACTCTATTGACCTGGGACAAGAAAACAGAGAATTTTCCTTATCTCATGACACGCAGCACACAGAGTATTTTTATTCCCCCACTCAGAGTTTAGAATCCCTTCCAAAAGATTTCCCGGGTCCAGTCTTCTCCACACCTCTGAGACAGAGAAGGACAGGCATTCTTAAAGGCTTTCGTTTTCAGGAGTGTTTGGCCGTTATTACAAATAAAGCAGAAAAAACCTGGCCGTATTTTCTGTGAGGTGCACGAAATTTAACCGAAAGCCTTAACCAAAGTCCTATCACTGCGGGCACGGCTGGAACGACGCTAGTGCATTCCCGAGAGCATCCCAAGCTCTCTGGGATATGACCAAACGAGAGGATCCTTAACGGAAACCAACCAATCCACCCTCAGAAGCACTATATACATACACAGACATATATATATTTATGTGTGTATGTCTGTCTAACTACCGAGCGGCAGCCGTACGAGCCGGGCGGCAGCGCGCACGCACCTGCCGGGCTAAGGACACC
>VZRH01001842.1:165277-233055 GCA_013397555.1 Urocynchramus pylzowi
ATGCATCTGCACCAGGTGCTGACCGGCGCCGTGAACCCCGGCGACAACGGGTACTCCGTGGGCAGCGTGCAGGACACCCCTTTCACGGTAACGGACGCCGCGGCCGGGGCCGGCCTGGGCACGGCGGCTGTAGGCCCGGGGAGAACGGAGGGAGGGGGAGCCTGGCGGGCGGGGAGGGACCGGAGCGTCTGGGGGCAGCCGGGGATCGCCTGTCACCCCTGGCCAGCGCTCCGTCCTGTGTATCAATCGGGGAAACCCCCGGGTGTGTGTCCTCGGATTTCGCTGGGTGCTTCTGTCTGTCTTTATTTTTTAATTTTTTAATAGATATTTTGTGTATGTCTTTATATCTCATCTGCAAGGCGCTCTCAGTCAGTTGCACTGGGGTTGTGAGGAAGCCTGCCCGCTATTGATGTGCGTCTGCCTTCCATTAATGAGGCTGATAAAACACAAATTTGTGAAATGCTCCTCTCAAACTGGAAAAGAAATAGAAAGAGATGATAAAGAGATACACTAAGTGGATTTCAAGAGCCCCGTAGTTTATAAAACAATCTGCTTCTCATTCATAGGCTTTTTTTGTTTATGGTCAATTTCTAATGTCAATTTCACTCCGTTAGGTTATATGTGCTTGGTATGCTTTGATCTTAGTGAGTGATCAGCTTCTGCAGTGTTTTCCTGCGGCCATCCAGTCAGTATCTTATTCTTTAGGTATCACTTGTCTTACTGCATTTAACATTTATTTATATCCCAGGCACAAACCAATTCCAAGCAAAATTATGCAGAGCATCCTTTTTGGTGTAAGATAAATGTCAGCTGACTCACAAAACATTTAAAGCTTGCAGTGAATTATCATAGATGTCTTATTTCAGTAATGAATGCTGGAGAGTCTTAAGAAATAAAAGGTGCCATGTTTGTCTTTATTTTCCTGTTTCTGCTGCTATGCAGCCATACTGCTATTAATGGGACCTCTGTTACTTTTGGTATTTATATAAGAAGTCATTTACTCATATTCACATTCTAATGTGTTTCTTTTTACTATGACAATTTGAAAAGTCAAATGATATTATGCAACACTACTTCATGCTAATTCTTGTCATAGTTTTGATAACATCAGCAATGAATCATAATGTATGTTGTGGTTTATACAAGAATTTTCCAAGAGTGAAGGTAGCATCTTCCAAAACGATGCAGGATTGCTTGGTAGGATTTAAGTTATGGAAATACATATGACAGACCAAACTGTTTCTCTGGCTGCTGTATCCAATTTTTTTATAATACTGTAAACAAGGAACTAAAGAAATAAGTATGTTTTAATAAATGTATCTTCTGGACTTCCATAGCTGTAACTTTCTTCTTTGCTTTTTCTTCATTCTCTGTATTCATGGTATTATTTCCTGCTCTTTTAGGCCTTGATCCTAGAGTAAACTGTACGGTTAAAAACTGCCTGCCAACAGTTTGAGGTCTTATATCCAGATTCTTAGGAAATTGGTTACCTGTGTGACTTAGTAGAATCATAATCTACCATTGACTGCAGGTGTTTCATTAGTGCCTAACCTCGAATTCTGTCAGTCGACATCATCTGTGTGGACAGAGCTTTGTGCCCCCAAACCACTGAGCTGTTTGGAGCCAGAACTTCAGCTCAGATCCTGAGGCAGCTTTTGTAGTTCAGGTGACAGAGCCTGACTCTGCAGGTCTGCTCTGAAGCCCCAGCACCTGTCAGATACTGGCACACAGCACCAGCAGAGCAGGGAAAGGGCAAGAGGGCAAGGGAGATGTGCACAGCATGCTGTGACTCCCTAGGTGTCTGTGGGAATCCATAGGGCTGTGCACATGTGCCCACTCATGCAACCACATGTTTTGGTTGGTGTTTGGGCATTGAGAATGCATGAGAATGGTTCAAAATTGCTACAACTTATTCATCACAGGCCCTTGAAAATACAGCTTTTTTGTGTGCAGAAATGAATCACTGCTGTTAAAAATACTCTGCTTAACAGCAGAATAATGGCTTGGGTATGTATATATATGTACCCACTAGTTAATAGGTCTGGAACTATTTCCCCTTTTTTTTAGGAGAAGTAGGAGAAGAAACTTCCTCTTAAGATGAATGTACTTTAGATGCCTAAGTCCAGCGATCTTAGGATTCTGAGAGAACACATTTTCTTCTAGCCTGATTAGGGACATTGCCATTCTCAGGTCCTTCATTCTTCCCTTCTTCTGTGGTTTGTCCTTGGCTTGTTTACATGACTCCTTGCTGGGGATAAAGGTAAGCTTTTAATTTCCAAGTCGGTGTAGGTAGAGGTAAGATGATAACACAATCTGCCTCAACTTTTTTAAAGCTTTGGTTAAAATCATCTAGTTATTTTGAGAATAAGACAGGGAAAATATTTTTTTTCCACTATTTTTTTCCCTGCCTGCTAAAACAAGTATTAGCAGCTCCATAAAACGATAGAGATATAAAGAAATAGAGACAGGTGTCTGTAGGTTGGCTACAGAGGTTTTGTCACTGCTTATTCTGGAATGTGTAGGGTCCTTTCCTCCCTCCGCTCCCACATCTGCCTGCAACAATCCTGACATATATGCAGCCTTTCCCAAGGAAGGGCTGAGGCACAGACTTGTGGTATGCCTGCTGGATGGTCTGGTAGAGTGGGTGATACACAGGAAAAACTGTTGGAAGGGTGATTAGAAGCAAAATAGCTCCATAATGCTGTCTTGTACCAGACAGTTTCCTCAGCCTCCTTCATCTGAGCTCTGGAAAAGGTACTGCTTAAGCAAAAGGTCAAAGTACTGAATGACAGAAGTTCTGGGAATAATTCTGTGCACTTTGCAGCTTGCTGTTAGTTTATGTTCTCATTTTAGCAAATATTGCTAACTGTGTTCCACAAGTGAGTTTACAGAAGGTTGAGGGTTGAGGTTTAAGCAGAGGGCCTTACAGTACACACCCTGCCTTGACAGAAGAGATATTTGTACCTCACAGTCTAACTGGTAGCTAATAAGCTTTTGAAGGTAGTAAAATGCATTTTTCAAACCACAGCTAATTTCGTTTAGCTTTTGTTCTGAAAGAGCTGCTTAAACAGCTACAACAGAGTGTAACTCTTTCTAAGATTAGTCTGGGTTTAAAAATGAAAAATACCTAGAGGCTGGATTCTGAAAATATAAAAATTTCAAGTGTCAGACAAACAGGAAATAATATTTACTTCTGCACTAATTGCACAAAATACAGAACTATAAACATTCTTAATGAAAATTCAGAAGGTCAGATTTTAGGGGTATCTAAGAACTTTACTATAAAAGTGAGAAAAATTCATTTATTATTTTTCATTTTTGAAAAGGACAAGCTTCTTAACATGTTTGATGACAGTACTGACACTTGGCCTGGAGCTGCATGTGGTGAATTCCAGAAGCTGTTGCAGATGACTTTCCCACACCCCTGTAAATTTTTTTACCTCATCAAAACCAGTAAAATCTTAATTCACACAGATGTCCACAAGACACAGCAATTGAGAATAGGTTTGCTCTGCTGTGTCGGGTTCTCCTACATTTTCACTATTTCATCCTTCTTAAAACACTTACTTGCAAATCCTTTTCAGTTATTTATTACTATTTACATATATGTATATGTTCTGCACTGTTTTTATGTAAACTGGATTAGAGATGCTTAATATCTGAATCCTTACTAAGTTTTCTTATCTCTGTATGTTTAAGCGTGTTGTAAAGTATTTAATCATTAATTTGTCTGAAATGTTCATTTAGGAAAGCCAGTTTTACAGGCCATGGGCTAGTAGTAGGTTTGGAGTTTTCTCAGTTATTTTGCTAGTTTGCATTAAGTGTATGTAATTCTAGAAGTACTTGGAAGGAGGAGGTTTGAGTGTTGTGTCCGTTGATGAGAGTTTGGACGCGGTTCAGGATTCAGGTGTCTTCATCACTAAGTGGAAGGTGGAGGAATTTCACCAGAAACTTAAAGATGCGTATAGTTTTACTAGAGGAGTCATTTAAGCCCAATACAAACTTCCAGGTTTTAATAGGTGTTTTAATTTATGAAATTTTAGATGTTTAAGAATTTATCTTTTTTAATACCACTGTGGGCTGATTCTGTTTCTTCCACATCATTTACCATCTTGATATGCCTCTGCATCCCTGATAGTATGCACAGGAGCTTGAGGACTTGTGTTTCATTACGCTTATGCCAAATTTGTAAAGAGTTGCAGGTTATAGAAAGAGAAATTTGTTGGTTTTTTTTATACAGAGAAAAAGATTTGTATACAGAAAAGCCAAGATGAGAATGTGAAGGAATAATTATTTCCCTGTCTCTTAGTTCCAGAAGCAAACTGGAAAACATGAGCAGCTGAAAAAGACAGAAGCATGTGCTGCTTTCATATTATCTGAAAACTGAGGATATAGCATAAACTCTTGGACTAGGACACAATGTCCTACTTCTGTGTGGTGCTCCTGCATTCAATTAAATTTTTGTAATTGTTCATTTCAGTGGTCCCAGATCTTGACAGATAGAGCAAACATTGGCAAACTACAGTTTATTAGTTGCTTATGGGTCTTGCAAGTCATCCTTGCATTCTGGCAGTTTTGCAACTCCATTTAATTTTCTCCTTGAAGTTATCAGTGACATTAGAAATGGAAGTTGGCAGATACTCCATGTGGGTGGTTCTTACTGCACTTGTTTTGTTCAGTCACTGCTCATAATTCTGTTTATTTAAGAGCTCTGTGCTGCTCTCATCCATTACTATATCTCAGTGCTGCATTTTTCATCTTTCCTGTCTGTATGGCTTACCAATTTTCCATTCCTTTTATCAGGCTAGGCATATTGTCAGTCTGCTACCACCAATATTGTGGTCACTGTTTCTCTGGCAGGAGAGACCTGTGGTGGCACGAATGACCTCACAAAGATGTTGTTAGCTGAATCCTTAAGAAGGAACTACTGATGTTAAATATTATTACACTTCACTGTTCTTTGTCACTGTGGGGTGTTTCTGCTCCATTACCAGCTTAAGGACAAAAGAAAAGAGGACTTAGCAGAAATGTGTTCTCTTCAAATATAAACGTGTTAATATAATGAAGACATCAGAAAAGCTGCATAAAAGCAATCAAATTAAAAACTTGTATTTAGGCATGTAACATGAAATATGAACATGTCTTTCAGTACATAAAAGTATATGGACCTTTTCCAAACGTGTGTTCTAATGAACTTTACTTCATTAAATAATTTTAAGATTTCATATACTTTCAAGAAATAAGGCACATTCTCAGAATAAATATCTACACTCAGAAAATGACCCCAGAACCAAGGGACAGCAGCACTTGATCTAACAACCTAGAGCTGAAGGCTTGTGTCCTGCTGCTGGAAATGGGTTCTGCCTACCCCCCTAACCAAGGGGTCCCCACTGTTGGCACAGGACACTGAGGTTGCTGAGTCACTTGTTGGTGCAGCAGTAAACACAGGCAAAGTGTAGGATGGCTACAAGTGGCAGTAATGAGATTTCAGAAAGGAAAGAGATCTCTGTATCTTGATGAATAAGAACCACCTTTTTACTTAATTGTGTAAAAATATGCTAAATAGCTAATAATTAGCTGAAAATTTAATGCTTTGTTGGTGGAATAAGTGCAGGTAGGGGACAGGAGAGATGAAAAATTAAAATGTTTGAAGAGAAAGACACTAAACTCTTTTGCTTCACAGAATAAACAGACATAGCCAAGTATAAAGTATTTTCTGTTTCATGCATTATGATCTGTACACACACATACAAATGAGCATGTTTAAGAACACTTAGCATAAGGAAATTGAAGTTGATAAGTCTTTTCCTTTTATAATTTGAGACACACGTACATGTCTGTTGCTAATAAAATTGCATCTAATGATAAGTTATGTATAATGTAGTTTGAAATTTGCAACTCAAATTATGAATACCAACAGTGCATAGGGGATTTGAAAGGTTTAAGTCCTTCTCTTAAGTGGATCAGCACCTCTTTTTATTTTGATAATTTAAGTCACATCTTTTAGTAGGTTTGTATTGGTAGTTATGAGGAAGACTGTTGAAAAGAAGATGAATCAATTATTTTCTGTTTTAATGCTCACCTTTTGAAGTTTAAGTAGGAGAATCAATTTATTATGAATATTCAAATTCTGAATAAATGATTGGAACAAAAGGATGTGCTTTTATTTTCCTGTCTACTTCTGGGCATTCACATCCTGGTCTTAATCTTCTTCCTTCATACTAGGAAGCTTATACTGTTTCATCCAGTATTCAACACCATTGGTGAAGCTTGTTTTGTAAAGAATCCCACTATAAAAATAGGAAAGCAACAAAACAAAAGGACTTTCTTTTCAATGCCAGAACTTATTTCAGAATCTCATCTTTCTTTCTCTTACATTCTGGAAATAATCCTATTCAATTTTAATAATAACTTACTCCCTTCCAGACTGAGTCTAATAATCACATATCCTAGTCGTGGAGGAGCTGGGATATTCTGTGACACAGATAATCTCCCTCCAACAACCTTTTAGCAATCCTGCTTACATTGTGAATCACTCCAGTATCAGTTCCTCACAGCTTCCCAGAACAGCAGTGTGGGTTATTATGTCTCACACAGCACTGTGTCACTCTATTTTTGTGAGATGACCTTGGAAATCTTTTAGACAATCTGTCTTATCTGCAATTTTCATTTTTGTGTGTGCAGTTGTATGGTGTGGTAATTTCTGGGGACTGAGTTTCTGCTTTGCTGCTTGCATTGCTGTTCCTTTCTGTTTCAAGCAGTGACGTACTTTCACTAAATAAAGCCCTTTTTTTTCAGCCTTTCACGCTTGTTGCTCCTTCCCAGAAGAATTAGAAGTAGACATAGAAAGTCATGAGACCTAAACTGTGTATTCTAATTTCAGTGGTTGTCTTGCACCCTTATCTTAGTGCAGCCATTGAGGGGCACTGGTGGTAAATCAATAAAAATACAGCTTTCATACATTTAAAATAAAGTAGCCTTTACACTGATTGATCTCAAAGGAGAGGGCAAGAGCTGACTCAGTATTTTGGAAATTATTGTGAAAAATCCAGTGGACAAGTTAAAATGATAAGTAATTTTGTATCATCTGAAATTCGCTGTGGAGGACTTGCACTCTCTGCTTAACTCAGCTGTTATAAAATTTCTGCCTACTGTATTGGAATCAGTGGAAAACTTACTTTTAGAAAAGAGACTTCCAGCTCTAACTGTAAAAGACTTAGTGGAGATTGATCCTAGGGAGAGATTTCTGTGCCTGAATGTGGGAGCTCAGTGGGACAGATAATCTGGAGTGATTAAACTTTTTAGAACAGGTTTTAGAACAGGTTGGCAGACAGGTATATATTTATCCTGCCAATAAAAATTGCTGCAGGCTGTCACTGTTCTATAGCTACTATGTAAACAAATTCTTTAGAACATAGAGTGCATTGCACAACAGTATATCCAAAAGAAATCTTTGTTTTTTTACAGTCTTATAGTAATGTGCACTTCTTAAAACTCAGAAAAGCCCAGATATTACATTCTTATAGAAAAGAATCCCTTAACAATCTTGATTAAACAAAAATAATAAAGGAGGCAGATGGGGGTACAAGACACACCTATTGAAGAAAGTTACATGCAAATTCATTAAGAAATGCTGCTGGCTTGATTGCCTTGCTCTAAGAGGCAACAAGAATTGGAGGGGAGAGCAAAATCAACTGAAACCTAAAACAAACAAAAGAAAAAGTAAACAGAGAACTCAAGTTCTTGGTATAAATTTGGGAGTTTGGGGTTGTTTTTTGGGTTTTTTTTACTATTTCTGTTTGCTTTGATTTAAAACCCAGTAGAGTTATGGTCTCCCTTGCTACTTTGTTTTTACTTGTTGCTAATTGAATTAGTGAGGAACAAACCCGCTACATTGTAACTTCCTGTTTAACTGGGATGTTCGCAGCTTCCAAAAACATCTGTCCTGTAGCAAGTGTTCAGTTAGCTTTTAAAATAAACATTTAATTTTATTTCTTTTAAAAATTATTTCAGGCATATGGCTCCGGTTGTGACATTGTTATTCTGGCAAATGACTTTGAATGTGTGCAGATTATTCCTGGTGCTAAACATGGAAACATCCAGGTCAGTTGTGTGGAGTGCTCCCAGCGACAAGGCAGGGTAAGGATTTTAATAAATCTGTACAGAATTTTTTTAATTTGAGAGCTCTAATTGAATAATTAAACTGCAACATAGTACAGGAGGGGAATGAAAGAGTTAATTTCACAACAGAGCTCATGGTTTACTGATCTGAGACTTTCTGAGTAACACCTCTTGTGTTAGTCTTATTCTTTCAATTTATTAGTAATTTGGGGGAGGGAAAATGAGACATCTTGTAACAAAGGGTTTTTTTTTCCCTTTCTGGGACCTGCAATAAGAGGTGTCACAAAATGTGCACAGATGCATTAGTTACAGTACGGTACCAGAACTGGAATGGTACGGAAATGATGGTTACTGGCTCCATTTTGTGTGCTTCCATCTAATGAAAGAAGAAATGGATAAATCATTTATCTATACATACATATATACACATACATGCATGTGCAGTGTGTCCGGCAGAGTCATGAATTTGAAATACTTACATTTTAGAAAGGCTTCAGTATGTTTAATGTGTTTAGAAGTGCTACACTATGAGCTGTCATAACTGCATTGATTAACCCCTTGATTTGTTTTGTGGTTTTATTTTAAATCTCTAAACAATCCTAGAGAGACAGCTTTGAAAGAGGAGGGAAACAAATTTTCTAGGAGTTCCAGTAGTGCACTGAGTAAATTTTGTTTGTCAGTTGTCACTGCTGACTAGAATTAGCTGGGTAAAAATTGGTACCAGTACTGAGGCAGCCCTAATTAGGATTTGGGCAGATTTAGTTGGCAGAGCCCTTGAACTTCAGCAGTGCAGTCCCAGTAATTTTGGGAGAGAGATTCCAGCTTCAGAGATGGTCCCCACAAGACCACCACAAGCCCCTGGGTGGTTCTGCATTCAGGGCTCTGAACTCACGATCTGTTCTTTATTTTGAGACTGGCTCTGTTGTTGCAACCTTCTCTCCCCCTCCCTGTAAGGAAGAAAAAAGAGTTCATAATAAATGTTGTGAAACTTTTGCATCATTTCCGTTTTGAGGAAACCAGATCCTGGATGGGAAGGACTTAAACAGCTTAAAAAAAAAATCTTTTAAAGAAGAGGACTTTTAAATATAGTTAAAAGTACTTAAAGGATATAAGTATCAGGAACAGGCACAGATAAATACCTAAGAAATACTACTTTGTGTTTAGAGATTTCTGTGAAATAAGTGGGTGAAAGAAACTGAGGGGTTCAGAGGCATATGTACTTCAATTTTTCTATTTAGCAATTATCTCCTCTCAAAATGTATTTGAATGTTAAAAATAGAATTACATTTCTTTCTGCTTCTTGTAACTATTATTTAGCGATTTAGTGATACAAAATGGAATCTAGGGATACAGACACTAATAATTAATGCATTAGTTAGCTGTGAAGTACACACAAAATGAGCAGAAGCAGTGAAGGCATCAACTTTCTCTTATGCATCAAGAGTAATTGCCCTAGAAGAATGTGACTGTGTTTGTGCCACTGAACGAGATGTCTGCCCTGTTTAGAGTTAAAATGTGAAAGGTGGGCTTCTTCAAGAGTGTGTTTTCCTCAATTGCCTTAAGAAAATATACCCATAACACAGTTAATTACATTTGTATTAATTTCACTTTCCAAGAACCCTGGCACATAGAAGAGGTACTGGAAATTCTTTAGCTATTTTGGAATGCTAAGGAGCACTTACTCCACTTGCCTCATAACCTTACAGTTTGAGTCTTCAATTTTTTTTTTTCTTTCCTTTCCCCAGATTGCAGCATCATATGGAAATGCTGTTTGCATCTTTGAACCACTTGGTATAAATTCTCATAAAAGAAATTGTGTAAGTGTGTAATTCATAATTTTAATTCTGTTTAGGCTCTTAAAAGAGGCAAAAGTCTGTCTGCCAGTTATTTTTATTATATTATGTTGGGACACAACAGAATAATGGATAAACAGTTTCCACCACTCATAATATAACTGGATGAGTAGACTCTTCCACTGAATGAACTGTGGACTGCACTTCTAAGTTCCCAACATCTTGTTCTTGAGACTCATACTAGAATGACAAGCTGGTATTTCTGATTTGAAGAGGTTGTCAGAGGCACAGGACAGAAATACAACTCAGACTAGTACACCCAGACTTGTTTTAACAGCACAGCCATGGCTGAGCACTCGAGCACTGAGGATTCTCAAGCAGGTTTCACAATCTTTGTGGTATCTATACTGCCATCCCTTATGTTCCTGTAAATCCATGGTCACAGTAGTTCAAAGTAATCTACAGAAATATTTGTATGTGGGACAGGTCCAGATCTGGTTTGCAGGGCACCCTGGGATGCACTTATATTTTACAAAACAATTTAGAAACATATTAAAACTAGATTTAGGAATCTATCACTTAATACTTTTACAACAGGCTTAATAGCAATTTCATATAGAAAGAAATACCAATATCTTTATTTTTTGCTGTTGATGTGAGAGTTAATCCTTGACTGTTTTTATACTACAGCAGCTGAAGTGTCAGTGGCTAAAAACTGGGCAATTCTTCCTCAGTTCTATGACTTACAACCTGGCCTGGGATCCTCAAGGTAATGCATGATTTGTGAAGTATTTGGTCAACATTTGTAGTTAGAATGACTTGAACACAAAATATTTTTAATGTAATAAAGTGAGAGCTTCAATATGCTCTCACTTTTAAAGTACCTTTTCTCAGACAGTGTTGCATAAAATGTGAGGCTACAGTTAACATTTGTTAAGATGCTGTGCCAAGTGTTTGCATCTCTTATATACGATCTTAGTTTGGGAATCACAGTGTTAAGTTGTTAACTGACTTAAATTGTCTCTAATAACCATTTAAATAAAATTTTAGCACAATTAAAGTCAACAATGTACCTAGACATGAAACTTTATAAGATGTCTGTGTATTTATTTGAGATGTGAATAGCTGTTAAGCGTCTGCAATATTTATTAGTAAATACAATTCTATTATTTAAAGTTCTCCTTTTAACAATGCAAAAAGAGGAGCTAAATAAATTAACTTGGTATTCTTATTTAAAAGATACTAGAAATTCAAAGTGTTTTTATAAAACCAGCTGGGTGAGATAATGGAATACCCTATCATATTTAAAATGGACTAAAGTTTAGTTTTCAACCTGTTCTGGATAATTCACAACAAAATATGATGAGAGGCCTAATCTTTCAATATACCTTCATCATCCTGGTTCCATAGCTTTGGTATCACTCCCTTTCAGGTAACAGGTTATTGACAGCAACAGACTTTTTGCAATTGTGGGCCCCTCCATCTGATGACATTCTAGAGGAAGATGAAGATGATGATGCCAGCAATCAGATCAAGGATGATAAAGTTCTCCCAGTTCTAAATGACTGGAAATGTGTCTGGCAGTGCAAGTGAGATAATTTTTTGTTTTAAGAAAAATTGCAGTGCTACCTCACCTATACTTTAAAATGTGCTTTTAAATACCCTAAAATTCAAGCAATGTAAGTTATTTCAAATAAAAAATCCTCACTCCTGTTAGATCTAACCTAGGCTCGCTGTACTTAAACCAATTTTTTGAGCTGTCTTTTCAATAAAGTATGAAAAGACTTTTATGCTCCTGCTATTCAAAAAGTATGCTTAAAGAAACAGCTATAAAATACTTAATTTAATTTTTACTCAATTTAATATTAGATTTAAGTAATGAACAGTAACACTAAATCAACTGAATACCTATGGAATAATATTTTAGAATAAATAGATCTTACTTAACTAGCTCTTGTGTTCTACAGGACTGCAACAGCAGTACATTTGATGTCGTGGTCTCCTGATGGTGAATATTTTGCAACAGCTGGGAAGGTAAGGACAAAAAATAATAATTGAGTTTTTGCAGTATTTTTCATTTGTTTGACAAAAGTAAGTAATATAAATAGTCCTGGACCATATATTCTATTGTAGTCTTAGCAAAGGTAAATTATGATCTCATGTAACGCTGTATTTTTGTGTAATTCCATGAATTTTAGCAAAAAGAAACTGGATTTATCTATGTACTCTTACTGAATATATGAATGAATGCCAGTGATACAGGCTTGTATGTGTTATATATATATATATATGTATTTGATTTTTTTTTTTTAGATGTAGTATACTTAGATGAATTTTCAGGTATACGTGAACAATTTTTACTACTTCTGTTGAAAGTAATGAGATTGTTATGATAGAACACATACACATTTAAACTGGTGTAATATGCACATGTCTGGATAAATTAGAGAAGGTTTTTATTTAGTGAATTCTGGGTTCAGTTATCAATTCTATTTCAGTTTGCAATACTTTCTGTCAAATCGGTATTCAAGCTAAGTTTTCAATTAATAATTCTCTTTAATGTCACCCTCTCATTTGAATGATTCCTTTTGGTTTACAAGTCTCAATAGGTAAGCACTTTTTGCTTGCACCTACTCTTAGTTGAGCAGTGAGATGAATTTTAGTTCTGAGCCAAGTTTTCATGAACAATACCAGAACAGCAATTGCTTATTGTTATTGATTTTCTTTTTGTTACATTATTAATTATATGTACCTAAACCCCTAACTTTTTATTGCTTTACCTAGGATGACTGCCTCTTGAAGGTTTGGTATCCTATGACTGGTTGGAAGTCATCTCTCCTGCCCCAAGAGAATGAAGAAAAGAAAAAATGCTCAGAGGATGTGCAGTTTTCCTTTGTTTATTTGGCACATCCCCGAGCAGTGACAGGATTTTCCTGGCGGAACATCAGCAAATACATGCCCAGGTTTGAAAGCTGCCTTTTTTCAAAAAGCAAGCAAGCCTTTGATCAGGTGTTTTTTTAACATTCTGCTTAATGTTGTGCCATCAAGAGCATGAGACGTCTCTTCTTATACTTTCAAGAAACAAAGCATACCAACATCTTCCCATAAACTTCTGTATCACCAGGTTTAATAACAATAGTCACATTAACCTTCAGTTAGGGGAAAAGCAGAAATTTGGATAAAAACAGTAGCTACTAAATTCTTGTACTTTTCCCTAATTTCTGCTGTGTTTATGTAGCTAACTGAGTTACCCAGGCAGTAATTTTGCTGTCTCTGCCATCAGGGGGTTGGTCTGTAATGTATTACTCACATCATGCCTCGATGGCATCTGCCGGCTGTGGGCAGAGACGCTGCTACCCGAAGATACTCTCCTGGGGGAGCAGATCTGTGAAACCACCACTTCCAGCATCAGCAGCACCATCTCTCAGTCTGGAAAGCAAAAGGACACTATACAGCAGGCACTAGAGGTACATATAAACACTTAATTTGTGAAATTTTTATTTCACGATTCTTAAAACTTTAAATATAAGGATATAAAGCTCTAAGAATGTATACTATGTAATCCCTATATGTATAACAGAATAACCTGAATTATTCCATATCAGGTTTTGAAGTCTATTGCTAAACACTGAAAAATTCAGAGACTCCAACTCTGCATTCAAGCACCATGTTTTTAAAACTCAGTTTGCTTTTTCTATAGTTAACTAACAGTGATGGAAGAAACAATGTTCAGTGTGGAATAGTAATGATGGTTTCAGTCTGATTGGGTCTGGAAGTCTGCAGTTATAAAGACAATGAAAAGAGTAAATAAACTCTTTTAAATTTTAGTTACTTCATTAGATAATTTTGTTTCAGTGACAGTCTTATAGTCTTAGCGAGTCTATTAAGTTTACAGTAAGAGAAAACCTGTCTGTAGAAGCAGCTGTTCCTGGTCGACCTTAACATGCACCTTTTTCCTATGAGAAAGTACATACCAAAGATCATCTGCAAGCCATAAATACCTGTGTGAGAATGTTTCAATTAAGCTGTGTGGGATGTGTGAGAGTGTCTGAGATAAAAGAGGAAGAAACATCTGTTCTGCCATTTAGTTGTGTGATTGGTCAGTCTCCTAATCACTGGCGGTGTAGTTGATCCTTCTTGTACAGAGAAGAAACATGTAAATATTCAAGTGTGTTTAATAAAGACGATCCTGCTGGATGACAAAGTGGTGGTCTGTTATCCTCAATTACTACACTATCAATATAAAAACAAGGAAAGATAAGGAAACAAAAAAAAACCCCACCACTCATTTGTAGACTATTACAATCAGACCAAGTTTTTACTTCTTAAGTATCAGGCTATCAATAAATAGGGAGCTTGGGACCAATTACACTTTGGCCTTTGATTAAATCAGTTGTACTCTTTGCATGCTCTCAGAACTTTTCAGTCATACAAAAATAATTCATTATAAAATTATATCACAAAAGTTGCTGCATTTAGATTGTTTTAATCTTGTTCATGACTGTTGTGCAAAATCCTGTGTATTTTTGTGGTGTTGTTGAGTAGATACTTTACTGTTGAGTAGATCAGATGTACACAAGTGTTACTAATCTGTGTTGAAATATATTTAAAATAATCCTTTTGAAATTAGTCTTCATTTCTTTGGTAGAAAGAAGCTATAGGCTTTATGTAAGTGTAACTTTTTATCTTACAGTGTTTTGGTATTAATTTATTTTTTATACCTGCAACAGACAATTCATCATTTGAAAAATATGAGAAAAGGACAAAGGAGATCTTCAGTTCTTGTTACCCACACAGACGTACTGCCAGATCAGCAGGGCACTCATGAAGTTCAGCGTCACATTTCCCATCAAGCCAATGCACTTGGTCACTTCCACATTGCAGCAAGCATCAACCCTAATACAGGTGAAATACAACCATTTATTAGACTGCAATAATGTATTTGTACAACATGAAAAAAATAAAGGAAGCTGAGCCTTGCCTAATTAAATAGAAGGAACTTGTAGGAAGTCGTTATTTGGCATAGAGTTTTTTAAGACAAGTAAAGCTGAATTTATTCTGAATACCTTCAGCACCTTTATGAGCAAGTTAAATTCATCTTTGCAGATCAGAAGGCAGAATAAATTTCCAGTCTGGTTGGTGTTTGATTCTTAGGTTTGGGGGGGGCCATGATATATAATGAATAGAGTAATTGCAACCTACAGAATGTAGTGATTGAAAAAGCTATATCAGAGTCTTTTGGTGGGAAACCAGATCATTTTTATAGAATAATGCAGAGTATTTTTAAAGAAGGAAAAGGTCAAAGAGCAGTGATATGCTTTACCTAAAATTCATGCACAAAAGTCAACTCTGCAACATATGAAACTGAGCAGTTAGAACCACTAAACATTATTTACCATTCACATAAGAATAAATTTTCATGTAAATTATTGACCTTAAAATAGCTTTGCTGTTTTCATTACAATTAGATGTAAAATCTTGATCTTTACCTTTTTTAATCTTGCAGGCACAAATTATGTTATACTTAAAATAAGTGAAATGTGTGTGTATACATACATATATGAATAAAAAGATGAATGGTTAATATATAGCTTTATATACTTTTATATAGTTTCATACATAGGTTTTTTATTTGTTTCAAAATGTTCACAGATATTCCTTCGATGTTGGCTGGAACTGCTTTTAATATAGATGAAGGAAGTGGAGGCTTTGTTGTCCACTGGCTGAATAATAAAGAATTTCATTTTACATCCTCTATTGAAGTATTCATGCAGCATCTAAGACAAATTTCGGAACAACAACTAGAACAAGATTTTGATATTGAAGCTGAAGAGGAAGAAGAAACAGAAGAAAAAGAAAAAGGCTTACATATGAAGTTAGATCATGGTTAGTAATCTGGTTAGTTCTGATCAGCTAGTACTACTAGCAGATTAAAAAATACTGTGTTTTGAATGGAAACTGATAGGGAAATCTTTGCATAAAATAGTACATTTCTGTTACAGATTTGTCTATAGACAGAGAATCAGAGACAGGGACTGGTACAGGCTCTTCAGAACATGAAGATGGAGAAAGAGAGGGAAGCCCCAAAACATCTCTGCTGGCAGGCCCACGCCTGCCTCTGCCAACAGTCTTGTTGGACCGGAAAATCGACTTGCTGCTAACAGAATGGAATAGGAATCCAGATATGCTTTTTACTATCCATCCTGTTGATGGTACCTTCCTGGTGTGGCATGTGAAGTATTTAGATGAATACACTCCAGGCATCTTTCGACAAGTTCAGGTATGGTATATTTGAAATGGTTTTATTATTTTTGATGTTAACAAACATTGTCCTTTGCTTTAGAGCTGAACATCAGTAGGAATTTCAAGTACTTCCTGTAAAACAGCTAGGATTTATTCAAGCTGAAGCCAAGTTCATAAATTCTAATTTTTTTTTTCCTTTTTTTCTTTCTTTNTTTTTTAGGTTGCATTTTCTTCTAGGATTCCTGTTGCATTTCCATCTGGAGATGCTAGCTCCCTTAGCAAAAATATTATGATGTATGCCTGCCCTGTCTTTGTAAAAGATAGCAGCAGTGCTGCACAGCAGAAAACAATGGACTTTGCAGATAATACTCTAGCAAATAAAGGAACAAGCTTTGCCCAGGACAGTGCAAATGTGAATATAATTTCTCCTGTGGTAATGATGATTTCCAAACATATAGATGGCTCTCTAAACCAGTGGGCAGTTACTTTTGCTGATAAATCAGCTTTCACTACTGTGCTAACTGTATCCCATAAGTTCAGGTACTGTGGACACCGTTTTCACCTCAATGATCTGGCCTGCCACTCTGTTTTACCGTTGCTGCTGACATCTTCTCATCACAATGCTCTGTTAACTCCTGAGTCAGACACTTCCTGGGACTCCGACAGGATGAACAGGATGATGGATCCCATTAAACATAAGAGAGGTTCTTCCAAGCAACAGCTTAAAAATGCAGCAACCCGTACATTCCATGACCCAAATGCAATCTATAGTGAGCTGATTCTATGGCGAGTAGACCCCATAGGACCTTTATCCTACACTGGAGGAGTATCTGAGTTGGCTCGAATTAACTCTCTTCACACCTCTGCTTTCTCTAACGTAGCCTGGCTTCCAACACTAATTCCCAGCTATTGCCTTGGTGAGTATACCTGACATGTTTCCATATAGAGTTAACACTGTGAGTTGTAGAATTTGTTAAAATAAATTACTGTTTTGTTTGGAGTGTATTTACATTAATTTTTTTCAAAAATTTCCTTTTACTATGCAAATTAAGCATTTTTGCTTTGTTTGTGGCTAAGCTACTGTAAATCACTTGCAGTGGTCTGAGTGTGTCTGTAATCCCTGTAGATCAGCTGACACTCAGGAACTCCTTTGTGTGAGTAAGCACTCCTTGCTCCCACAGAGAACAAGATGCTGCCTTTCCCCAGTGTTTCAGGCAGCTTTCTTGAGTGCTCTCTGCATTGATTTGGTTTGCAAATGCAAGTGTGCTGATGGTTTAGGGTGCTGGCCACATGCAGCTGCAGTGGCTTGAACAGAGCTAGTATTTGGACCACCTGCACATCAGTACTGTAGGGGTAGATTTCCAGCCAAAATCAGCATTATCAAATTCCTTTACCATGCTGGCTATAAACGGCTTGGGAGGTCCTGAAACAGTACTGAAATTCTTCAGACCACCAGAAGCTTACAAAAGCCTGGTTGGAACCAAGGATATTTATAAATAAATAGACTACATTAACTTTACAGAACTGCAAAGAACACTTTTTAGGAGGTCAGACTGTACAACATGTGATGTCTGATGCCCTTGGCCAATTCTTCAGCTTTTGTTTTTAATTTTAGGGCTTTCCATTGCAATTGAGAAAATTACTTCTACAAATGTTACTCTATCCAGCCACACAGATACTTATTTTCTAATTATCACAAAGATGCTGTTGTAGTAGTTGTCATCTTTGTATACAGTACTAAAAGCCATTTGTACTGTGGGTGTAAATTTTATACTAATGCAAAGTTATAAATACATAATATATTTCATTTAAAATAAAACAAATTAATTTTCTCTGCTTACATAATAACATTCTGGGCTGTCTGTATCCCACAAAGTGTTCTAAACTTAAATAATGAGCTGCATTCTTGTAGTTTGGAGGAAAATGTATATCAGAGTGTCAAGCCTGTTGTATATACTGTTGAGAAACAAAAAAAAGACACTCTTACAATTTTTCATATTTTATTCAGAACTGTAGACAGATCTATTTCTCCCTCCATTTTTATATCTGCACTTTCAACTGCAGGGCAGAAGGGAATATTCATAGAGGTTAATTTTATGCAAAGAGCCTAGAGTCAATAAACGAGGAAGAAAGCTATGGCTGAATAATTTCCCCTTAGACTCATACCCTGAATTGTCTGTGACAACCTTGGGAATCTGAAGTTGGCTCTTCCAAGCAATGCCCTGGAGGTGACAGTGAATCAGACATCACCAGAGTAAAGAATGGCAGTGTTCCCTTAGGTGTACTACAGACTGGGGCTTGTGTGAGTAGTGTTTGTAAACATACATGAGTTCAGCTTAGATTGTTGAACCTTTTTCAGGAGTTCTGGGTACATTCATGAACAGAAAGGGAATTATTTCAAAGTTCAAATGATGTTGTATTAATGCACACATTTGCTTAGGATTTTTGCTTCAATGCTTTATGAAAATTATGTTTGAAGTATGTTCACATACTGAGGATTGTAATAGATTGCCTGATGCCATTGACTGCCATTTTTTTCTTCGTGAATTTTTTTTGTGTCTTCTATTAGGTACCTATTGCAACTCTGCTAGTGCTTGCTTTGTTGCATCAGATGGCAAAAACCTGAGGCTCTATCAAGCTGTTGTAGATGCACGAAAACTTGTGGATGAGTTATCTGACCCTGAATCATCTGTAAGTTTTATGTAGCAATGCTTTGGTTTGAAACTGTTAAGAATCAAACAGTTACAAACATAACTCACTTTTTCTCCCTTCCAGAGGTTTGTCTTCCTTTAGTTCTGTGTGGTTTTTGTACCATTTTATGTATAAGATCTTATGCATTACATCTTGCATAGTTGCATGTTTTGCAGCTGTCTTTAAGCATTAGCAGAAAAAATGCATTTATTACTACTAAAAGTGACTGCACTGAACTAAAATTTCCCATGCAAGTTTCCCCAACCTGCTGCAGGTGGGAAAAGGAAAAATAGGATTTCTTAGTTTGTCCTCTCAGAGCAAGAGGGAAGGTGAGAACAGAAGAGCAAGGCTAAGGCGTATCCACCTAAGTTACATCTATATATGAGGAAGGGCAGAGATGGTGGGATATAAGAGAATCAGCTAAGGGTCATATTGGCTTTCTTTTTTTTGATAACTAATTTTTTCATTCTTTTTATCTTTCATTTGTGTGACTTTAGGATAAGTAAAGCCTGACCTTGTACCATTACTGTATAAAGAAGCACATCTTTATTTTTTTTTCCCATTCTTCTGTTATTTTATAAACCATCCTGCAAGACAGGGCCTGTCAGTATTCAGATGAGTCTGAAGAATCTGTTCTAGGAGCAGTGACTGTGAACATTCCCGCAAAAATCAATAGAGCTTTCAGCCGTACTGAAGATGTTTTCTACATGTTGTGACAAAATCTGAAGCTTGAAAAAGAAGTGAAAGGGTATATTGTTTCTCATTGCACAGACACATTATGTGGTGCTATGCAAGGATAAATCTTTAAATTAGCAATACTTAGCTTCCATAAAAACTGGTGTTTCATCTCCATGAAGATACTGACTCACAACAGTGCACATGCTTTGATAAATACATTATTCATGAGTGTCAAAGTGACAACTGTCAAACCATAACTCTGTTATGGTTTCTGCCAACAAGAAAAAACTGAAGCATCAGTTTATCATAAGCAACTGCAATTTTCTTCTGTCCAAAGAAAAAATATACTAATTGTACTCATTTTTCTCTGTTTCAGAAACTTATTGGGGAGGTGTTTAATATTGTGAGCCAACAATCTACTGCTCGACCAGGATGTATCATTGAGCTCGATGCAATAACTAACAAAGTAAATAAATGGATGACTCTTTAGGGGTATCACATAAGGGTGTATAATAATTTTGTTTGTTAATTAGCCTAATCTGTTGAAAAGACATAAAAGAGATGACATTTCTCTATGGTGACAATGACTGCCTTGAATTTTTGTGAATATTGAGATACTGTGAGCATTTTACTAAGCCAACTTTTTGTTAGCTGCGAAAAGCTCAAAGTTCATTTTTAGAGTAAAGCTATGTTTTCTAAGCATAATTATTGAAAAAACCAAAAATTTACTAAAGAATAGTTTCCATGGTATCATAATTTAAAGGAAATAATTACAATCCCCTCAAACCCAAACAAACAAAAACAAATCTTAAATAACTTCTAAAAGCCCAAACCTAAAACCTAGATCTAACTATCCAAAATGTAAGAATGATAGCCAGGTATGACTTCAGGCTTTTTGTGTTTGTATTGTAAAATAAATTTATTAATTAACACAGCTATTCTTCTCAATCAATGAGCAGGTAGGTTAATTTAACCTTCTTCTTACTCAGTTATGTTGATGATATATACTCCAGTGCTGTTTCCTGTTATTAGCCTGTAAAAACAGTGAGTTTTACCAATTTTAATTAGAAAACTGTGGAGTTTTGACATTTATAAATAAGTATTTCTCTATTGTCAATAAATTTCTGTGTCTTTTATGTATCAATAACATATAATCTTTAAGTTTAGATTTACAAAACATTTTCCTATCATTTTTATAAATGAGTACAAGGAATACCATCTTCTTTCTCTGGAAAAAAAGTGTGTTTTGCAGCATAACTTTGCCATTACTGTATTTTGGGGATGTATTTTTCCTTACCAGCAGGGAAGGATTTCACCATGAGCAGCCTTCTCTGTAGCGAGGTAAAGTTACTACAAAGGAATATGTCACTGTCAGAAAAGACAGATGTTCAGATATCTGAGAGAAGGAAAATCTGCAATTTGTTCCCTTTTTCAGATTTCCCAAGCAATTCCCTGCAGACATGTCCTCCCACTGAAGTGGGATAAAAGTCTGAGACTTTTTGCCATTGTTATTTATTCAACACCAAAAAAATAAAAATGAATCAGATACTAATTCATCTGTCAATAACTGCAGCATACGTGTTATTACAGAATTTGTCTATCCTGGCAGACCTTGGTGAAATTATTTCAATATACAAATGATGAGCTCTAGAACATGCTGTTCATAATGTGAAAGGAAAACATTTGGGTTTCCTGATTATAATTTTAAACTTTATAAAAGAAAGTCTTCCTCATTGGTAGATAGATTGCACAGAGAAAATAATTAATTGCATTAATAGTAAATTTTACTGTACTGTTCTGGAAGCATAACAATTGCTCAATGTTTCAGTGTGGCTCAAACACACAATTGCTTCATGTCTTCCAAGAAGACTTCATTTTGGGATACAAACCACATAAGGAGGATGCAGAAGGGAAGGAAACGGAGATATTTTTCCAGCCATCACAAGGTATAGCATAAACTATAACTAATATGAATTAAATTGGTACTAAAAAATGTTATTTAGGAATACTAAAATCTGGCTGGCATGTGGTAATTTACTTTTAAATTATAATCTGTAAAATTTAGTGAAATAGCTGTTATGTATTGCTCATATGAATTGTTGCTAAATGGTGTTAAACAAAGACTTTCTAATTGCTTAGAGTGAAACAGCTTATATGACAAAACACATTTTTCAAAGTGTTTATAAAATGTGAACAGAACAGAAGCACATTTTCTGCATCAATAGGTAGTTGCAGGTGATGATGTCAATAAATCTGGCTTTCAAGTTAACACAATGGAAAGTCACTGCAAAGTGTGGTAGTAGACTTAAAACTTCAAAAGAAAAAGGAAGACAGGTAGAAGAATCTTTATAATCTGGCAAAATAGTTCAAACTGAATGGAAAGGCAAATATCTAATGAGTTAGATTTGCCATTAATACTCAGATTGTCAGTAAGTCAGTATCTATTTTGTAATTCTTCTGTTGTCGTGAGCAATCAAAATGTCAATTAAAGCATACTGCTAATGATACTGTTTCAATATTTTGTTTTATAATCTAACCATTTATTTCAATGATGAAAACAGGGTTTTATTGTCAGTAGTTTTTAGAGAATCTTTTGCTACAGAAAAATTATTTAGGTTAAATATAAATTCATGACCCTATATCAATATATATGTTTATATATTATGTATAACATATGTAAATTACAGGGTATCGTCCACCATCTTTCTCAGAGAAGTTCTACCTGGTAGTAATTGAAAAAGATAGTAGTGGCTGTTCTGTTCTTCAAATGTGGCATCTTCATCTCAAATCTGTGCAAGCCTGTTTAGGTAAGTGAGTGATTGTAATTTTTTTAGACATTTCTATCATATTACTTAAGATAAAACAAACTTTAGTGGTTTATTATAAAACAAATTGTATCACCTTTGCCCAGCAGAAGCCTAAAAATCAAGAATCTTCAGAATAATATATCAATGTAATAGAAGCAGTAAAGTTCCTTACTATTGCAAATGTAATGCAAAATGTTGATTGCATTCTATACTACTAACAATATAAAAATGCGTTGATGAGATGAGTAATGTACTTAAGCAGTAGTTTCTTTATTTCAAACTAGCAGTATTTCAGAATGTTATGGATGTCTTGAATAGTCACAGCATGCAATAAAACTGACACAGCATGCACACATCATATAATAATTTTGTGTGCAACTTCAGCTCTTGTGAAAACAAATAAATTTGATTATCAGATATTCATGCTTTGTCCTTACAAACAATTTTTTAACACTGCTGGCAATTTTTTAATATAGCAAAACCAACTGAAGCATCTTCAGCAGATAATAAGCTTAGTGTACCTGAGCAGAAGACTGTGGATTCTTCTCCAGATGTATCACCTGGCATAAGTCCCATACCACGATCTTCATCAATTGCTAACCTTCAGACTGCCAGTAAACTCATTCTGAGCTCCAGACTTGTGTATAGCCAACCCCTGGCTCTTCCTGTTGGTGTGGAAGTAGTAAGAGCAACTCCTTCAGCAGGTAACTTTAACAATTTTTGCTATACAGTTGGTCCACTGATTTGTCTCCTACTTTATGGAATTGTATCTCCCCAGCCTGTACAAATCTGATTTACTGATACAGAAAACACAAAGGACTGAAAAGGTGCTTTCAAATCATCATGCCCATGTCATGTTACTCTTCTGTAAATGTATCAAGTCCCCACAGGAACGCTGTTCCTGAAACTTACTGCTCTAGTAGTTGGAAATGTAACTTTTAGTGTTAATCTATTAATGAACAATTTATACCCAGTTGCTCATTTGCCAGCATTCCTGTGTTTGATATATGTAGTGGGTTTTTTACCTGATGCACTTACACCTTTTTCTGTTTGTCTTTGTAATCCTCTCATTGTTCTAAGAGCCCTTCTCTGAATTAGTTCAGTTCCAGTTTATCTTCTTCGAATAGTAAGCAGAAATGTAGATGATAGGTAATGTTCAAGCTGCAAGACTGTTACCAGCTCTGATATTATTTGCCCTTATCCAAATCCAAATTAAAAAAATAACACCAGGCTGTAAAGTTCTCTAGCAGTAGGTAGACAGTGTTATGTCTGCCTTAATCATAAAGGCATTCTACTGTCTATTACTAAAAGTAAATATGTTTGTTCTGACTAGGTCACTTGAGTTCTTCATCAATATACCCTGTCTGCCTCGCACCTTATTTGATAGTAACGTCCTGTTCGGACAACAGAGTGCGGTTCTGGAGATGCACTGTAGAGACTGACCTGAACAGCAAAACTGAGGAGAGGGAGACGTACCACTGGAGAAAATGGCCTTTAATGAACGATGAAGGGGAAGACAACAGCAGTACAGTGAGCATTGTAGGAAGGCCAGTTGCTGTTAGCTGTTCTTACACAGGACGTCTTGCAGTAGCATACAAACAACCCATACAGCATAATGGGTTTGTTTCCAAAGAATTTTCCATGCATGTTTGTATACTTGAATGTGAGTCCACTGGAGGATCAGAGTGGGTTTTGGAACAGACAATTCATCTGGATGATTTAGTTAAGGTTGGAAGTGTACTTGACTCAAGGATCAGTGTGGATAGTAATTTATTTGTTTACAGTAAGTCAGATGCTTTTTTGAATAAAGACAAATACCTGGTGCCCAGTATCAAGCATTTGGTGCATTTGGACTGGGTTTCAAAAGAAGATGGTTCACATATACTGACAGTTGGAGTGGGTGCCAACATCTTCATGTACGGAAGGCTTTCAGGGATTGTAACAGATCAAACCAGCAGCAAAGAGGGAGTAGCTGTCATCACCCTGCCACTAGGAGGGAGCATAAAACAAGGTGTGAAGTCAAAGTGGGTGTTGCTGAGGTCCATTGATTTGGTTTCATCCGTGGATGGCACTCCTTCCCTGCCTGTGTCTCTGTCCTGGGTAAGAGATGGAATACTGGTGGTGGGAATGGACTGTGAAATGCATGTTTATGCCCAGTGGAAACACATGGTCAAGTTTGGTAATGGAGAAAGCAATGTTTTTACTTCTGAAGATTCAACAACACAAGATCCATTCAAAACAAACGCGGTAGTGAAGAAGACCAGCGTAATTGATGGGGCAGGTATTGTGGATGATGTTTTTGGCACTCCAACTGTAATTCAGGATGGGGGCCTCTTTGAAGCTGCTCATGTTCTTTCACCTACTCTACCCCAGTATCATCCAACCCAGTTATTAGAACTGATGGACCTGGGTAAAGTTCGCCGAGCCAAAGCCATTCTGTCGCATTTAGTTAAATGCATTGCAGGAGAAGTTGCAATAGTCAAAGATACAGAAGCTGGAGAAGGGACTGGTCCTAAACGCCATCTTTCTCGCACCATCAGTGTGAGTGGCAGCACTGCCAAGGATACCATTACTGCTGGGAAAGATGGTACCCGTGACTACACAGAGATAGACTCAATTCCCCCACTGCCACTGTATGCACTGCTTGCTGCAGATCAGGATGCCACCTATGTTGCCGAAGAAACTTCTAAAATACCTCAGGGCTCTGAAGACCACGCGAAGAGAAAAACAGAGGATCAGTACTCGGATCTGTTCCAGATTCAACCTGTTACAACTGAAGACTTCATAGATTTCGAGCCTGAAAAGAGGGAGAGTAAATCCAAAGTTATTAATCTGTCACAGTATGGGCCAACTTACTTTGGCCGAGAACACGCCAGTGTCCTTTCAAGCCACCTGATGCACTCAAGTTTGCCAGGTCTCACTCGACTGGAGCAGATGTTCCTTGTAGCTTTGGCAGACACTGTGGCCATGACAAGCACTGAACTAGATGAGAACAGAGATAAGAATTACTCAGGTTAGTAACTGACATATTATTGAATTGATATTCTTGTTCTTCTCAGCAAAAGTAAACTTAGTCCTTGGGTATTTTGGGATAACGAAGCTGAAAGCTAGCATCACTTATTCAGGTTAGATACAGCAGGAAAGAAAAACAGGTGTAAGTATCTGCTTGTAGTTCATACATAATAAATAACTTGTAGTTCAGGTTCTCAGCAGCCTTAGAAACATACATTCCTCACACAGTTATGATAATTTGTATCTATGTCTACTGTAGTCAGCTGCATGTTTAAAAGTGTGTTTCCTATGGCACAGGAAGAGATACCTTAGATGAATGTGGCCTCCGGTACCTGCTGGCCATGCGCCTGCACACCTGCCTGCTGACATCCCTGCCTCCCCTGTACCGCGTCCAGCTGCTCCACCAAGGTAACCCTCACAGGATCTGCTTACCTTTGATTTGTAATGTCATATTTCTATTAGCTGCATATTAATTTTCTATTTCATTAAGGCCATTATCCTGCAAAGGCTTGGTGTAGGCTTCCCTACATGCACTGTAAATAGCAAAAAAGTATAGCTCTAGAGTAGAAGATTCTGGCCTATCCAGTTTGAGACATGAATAAATTGCCCAGCCACATAAAACACAGATTGTATAAGTAATTCATTGTTTCTGCTAGAAGAATTAAGATATTTCCTTACGTGAGCATGGGTTTATCTTAAAGAATATTTTATTATTTTCATCACAGCAGGGTGGGTTTTCTACTCAATCTGAGTAAATGTTGTGAAATAACAAAAGTTATTAAACAATAAAAGCAAAGAAGTTAACACCTAAAGAGCAGAGAGAAAGGTTTCTGGCCCGAAATGGGTCTGCTTCTGTGATAACAGAGTATTTTTCCTTCAGTCATTCAATATACAGTTCTTGTATAGTTATGAATGGGGTACTGGAAAATTATGAAAGAAGTACAGAAGCGAGGACATCCCTAGCAAGCAAAAAGATACTTCAGCTGTTCCTTTAACAGCTCTACTTCCTTTTGAGGGATTCAGTGTCTCTCAGATGTACCCAGCTCTTGATTGGAGGCCTCGCTTTGCATCCCTGAAATATTCCATTTACTTATTAACAACTCTTAGTCTTCTGAATTGTATTGGTTTATGTTATTGTTTAGGCCTGTCAACTTGCCATTTTGCATGGGCTTTCCATTCTGAGGCTGAGGAGGAGTTGATCAATATGATTCCTGCTATCCAGAAGGGAGACCCACAGTGGTCTGAGCTGAGAGCTATGGGCATTGGTTGGTGGGTCAGGAATATCAACACTCTCCGAAGGTGCATTGAGAAGGTACTTTTTACTGGTTACAGATTCTAGCTGCATGCTGTTAGATGTGCCTACTGTACTAAATTTCCAAGCCATCTAATGTAAAAATACATTTTTAAATGTTACAGTTTATTCAAAGAATCCAGGAGCAAAACAATTATCCTAGTACTCCAAATCCAATTACATGAGAGACCTATATGAAATCCAAATAGTGTTCATTCAAGAAACACTGTTATTAAGTATTTTTAACTAATGGATTGCCAGAGGAATTTCACTTAATAGTATGAGTTACTGTAACAATTTTAAAGAAAATATTTTTATTTGCACATTGCTAATTTCCCACTGTGCTTGCGAGGGGTTGCTATCTGCAATAGTGCTGTATTTCTGACTCTTAAAAGCATTTGCAGTGTAGAGCTCTGTTACATAGGAATAAAACATTCTCACAGAAATTACTTTACTGCTTTGTAGAGATAATACAGTCTACCTGGCCATCCTCTGTGACAAAGAACATGGGTTATTTAACTAAAAGCAGCTTTTATATTTTCATCAATAATAGTAGGCTTTGTTCACTGCAGGTTGCAAAAGCTTCATTCCAGAGGAACGGTGATGCCTTAGATGCTGCACTTTTTTACCTTGCTATGAAGAAAAAGGCAGTGGTGTGGGGTCTGTTTAGGTGAGTTCTGCTGACTTGAAGTTTGATTAAATCTTAATTGAACCAGAAATGCAAAGCAGAACTCATTCAAGAGTAGAGTTTAATTTCAAGTAATGTTGTTCAAGTGATAATATGCTAAGGTACATAATAAATAGCTCTATACATTGCATTTCTTTATACAGGTCCCAGCACGATGAAAAGATGACTGCCTTTTTCAGCCACAACTTCAATGAAGACCGATGGCGTAAAGCTGCTTTAAAAAATGCTTTTGCTTTGTTGGGAAAACAACGTTTTGAGCAGTCAGCTGCATTTTTCCTGCTAGCAGGTTCACTAAAAGATGCTATAGAGGTATCTGCATTTGAGAAATTAAGTTTCAGTTTCTAATTTGTATCTATGTTACAAATTAGACCTATGTTACTTCATCCTTACGAGCTGTCCTCTGATGAAGTTTTCACAATTTGTGGCAGCACAAATGGGGTGGTATGTCCACACAGAACCCCCTTTTGCCCTGCAGACATACCATTTACCTCCACAGTACTGTGAAAAGCAACTGGGAAGCTGATTTGAAGGCCAGAATAATTGTTCAGATATACCATTCCTCAGTGGAAGTATTCTTTGGAGTACTTAGAGCTGTGACCCTTCTGGAAAAAACTTTGTTTGAACTGCACAGTTAAATTGAGGCACTGTGTTCAGCCTTGAGCCATTCTGCATGACCTCTTGGTACAACATTAAGGAAAAAAAAGGAAGTCAAGAGTTCTCTTGTGAAGCAGCTCTAGGATCCCTTCTTAGTCGAGATGGTGTTAAAAATATCCTTCCTGTGACATAATAACATGAAAGTTGGAGGGTGCAATTTTTCTACTAGATGGAATAAAAATGGACATCCTTATCTTCTGCCATATTAATTTTTTAATGCTATGCACTGCTACGCATATTAAAATCCCTAAAATAGAGAAAGGTGCACCACTTTCCAAACAGAAGAAAATGTTACTTGGATCTCTAGCACTTACCACCTGACCTGAAGATTAATTTATACTTCAAAGAACAGATAAGAGGAGGAAAAAAAAAATCTGTTCTGTAAACATATTTTGCTATTCACTTTATTTTATAGAATTCCTCTTATAAAACAACCTTTTCCCTACTCCTTATCATAGGTGTGCCTTGAGAAAATGGAAGACATCCAGTTGGCCATGGTCATTGCTCGTTTGTATGAATCAGAGTTTGAAACCTCTGTCACATACACCTCCATTCTCTATGAAAAGATTTTGGGTTGCCAGAAGGATGGAACTGGATTCAGCTGTACTAAGTTGCATTCTGATCCATTTCTGAGAAGCATTGCATACTGGATAATGAAAGATTACTCACGAGCACTGGATACATTATTGGAGCAAACACCCAAAGATGATGATGAAAACCCAGGTAAGGGAAATGATATGGCAAACTTATTAAGAAAAAGAAGAGAGGGTCTTCAACCCTCTAACACCAAACTTAGTTCCTGCTGTCAGCTAAGCTCAGGAGAGCTGTCTTTGTTTGGCACTTCCATACAATACTTCTCTAGTAATGCTATGAATGCTCGTTGGTCTTTTTTCCAGTGGACTTAAATTCTTAGCCTTACTTCTAGGAGTTAGCAGTATTGTAGCAGGATTTCCTATCCCGTCTTTGTGACAGGTGGCCACAAAGTTTCATATTCGCTATAGGAATTTCCTTGGGGAAATCTCTACCTGGATGATCATCTCAGCTGCCTAATAGCTTAGCTGGGTGCAATGTAACTGCGAGGCAAATGATAGAATTTGTATCTTTCAACTCATTCAGCTCACACCTTTATTCTTTTTGTGGGGAATAAGTAATTATTTCATTTTATTTTGATAACTAGACCCAAAATTGTATTTGTGTGTTTTGATAAATTTCTAATGCAGGAAATAACTGCAAAACAGAATAATACCATCTAAAAGGCATTTTCAATGGATGTCATATCTGTTTAATCCTCAGTAATCGTCAAATCCTGCAATCCTGTGGTGTTCAGTTTCTACAACTATCTTCGGACCCACCCTTTGCTCATCCGAAGATACTTCAGCTCACCAGAAGGAACTCTTGCCACGTTAGGTCTAAAAACTGAGAAAAGCTTTGTTGATAAAATTAATCTTATAGAAAGAAAATTATTCTTCACTACTGCAAATGCTCATTTTAAAGTAGGCTGCCCTGTACTAGCCCTTGAAGTCCTTTCCAAAATTCCAAAAATAAGAAAAAAGTCACCTGTAGCTGGAGAAAAAGATGCATCCAGTTCTTCAATCCAGGCTGATGTTTCAGATTCCAAAGCCCTACAAGATGGTGCTGGAAGTGGTGATATAGACTGGTCAAAACCCATTTCAACTTCCTTTGCTTTGGAGAGCACTGTTGATTCTTCAGCACAATTTGACTGGAGTCAACCAGCAGTAAAATTTGATGATGAGTCCCTTACTCTTGATTGGGGTGAAGACGAAAATGGATCAGATGAAGAAGACAAGGATGTTGGGATAATGATGAAAAAGTCCGATTCTAAGAGTGAAGATGAGAGGACCTCCGACACCAGCATGGCTCAAACACCACATAGGGAGGTTTCTGAGGCAGGAGACACGGAGGTTGATGTTATTGCTGAGCAACTAAAATTCAGAGCCTGTTTGAAAATCCTTATGACTGAACTGAGGACTTTGGCTACAGGTTATGAAGTGGATGGAGGAAAGCTCAGATTTCAGCTGTACAACTGGCTGGAAAAAGAGATTGCTGCTATGCATGAAATATGCAACCACGACACAGGGGACAAAGACTACTGTAAAACATATACCAAAGTAAATGGGGATCTGCTTGACCCCGAAGATATTATGGATAAGCCAGACATTGGCTCGTATGAACGGCACCAGATCGAAAGACGCAGGTTACAGGCAAAGCGAGAACATGCTGAGAGACGGAAGTGGTGGCTGCAGAAGAACCAAGCTCTTCTCAGAGTTTTCCTCAGTTATTGTAGTCTTCATGGGGCACAAGGTGGTGGTTTAGCATCTGTAAGGATGGAGCTGAAGTTCTTGCTGCAGGAGTCACAGCAGGTAAACTAAATTCAAAATTCATTTCTGCTGATGAATGTGAACAGTTCTCGACTTTCAGTTCTGTCAGATGCATGAGTTTGTGCCTAGATAGATTCTGGTAATGTTCTGTAAGTCTAATGGTCGTGATAATTTTAACATACTTGGAGAAAGAACTTGCTATTTAAGTGTGCTGCTTTTCCTAATATGGATTATTTGGTTCTGAAGAATCTGCTATGTGACACTTAGGAGGATCAGGCTACTTCTGATTATGGAATATAAATGTTCCTGTTTTATATTGTAGCTGCAGCATTGTATGTGTTACTAGGACATAATTTTGGTCATAATTTCTAGGTACCTATATAATAAATTAAATTCACAGTTACTGAAATAAAACAAAATCTCATTCCTAGACCTCTGCAGATCATGCAAAGGAGCTACAAGGAATGGGGTTTTAGGTTCAAGGCTCAACAAATAATATAAAGTCAGACAGGGTACTAGTCTCTTTACTCTGTTATGGCATTTTCTACATTTCATACAGAAAGAGATATTTTACAGCAAATGTTAACTACTACACTGAGCTACAGCAGATAATCTGATACTGGGCAAGTCTTTTAACATGCTCTAGTCCTAGATTTCTCCTATTTCATCTAGGGGTAACACACAGTTGTTTTGGTGGTACTTGGCTTAGAATGTACATGAAAGAATTTTTTAAATTTCTGTTTGTTTCCCCTTGAGAAAATTAGGTGGGTACAAATTTGGCTTATTCCTAAACTCAGACCAGTGACTATTGTATCAACTTGTGCTACTGCAAGTACGTTTTTAGTTAGTGTTTCTTAACAGACAATCTCCACACTTCCTAATGAACTACATGAAAATACTCTTCCTGCATGAAATCAAAATGTGGTCCAGCAAACATGGCTATCAGGTCTGAACCTTGTAATTACAGTAAATAGTAAGTTGCTTTTGGCAGTAAAATCTTTTCTGTACTGAGTAGGTAGCAGTGGAAGAGGATAAATAATCTGGAAAATATATTTAAGATGTAAAAATGTCTTTTTTTTTTAAATTTTTTTCAAAGCAATGATTTCAAATGCAATCTTTTCTTTTAAAACAGGAAACTACTGTTAAGCAACTTCAGTCTCCACTTCCACTACCCACAACACTACCACTGCTTTCTGCAAGCATAGCATCCACAAAAACTGTGATAGCTAATCCTGTGCTGTACTTAAACAACCACATCCATGATATACTTTACACTATTGTGCAGATGAAATCACCACCACATCCTAATATTGAAGATGTCAAGGTAATTCATAGCTTTAATCTGAGGCCTAATGTTTGATGAAATGGAAAGATAGCAGGAAAAGACAATAATGAACAAAGGGTGAGTTTAGGAAAGTTTGCTTTTTTAACAGTTGGACAGTTAGAATTTTCTTCACACTGCGGATTTCATTGAACTTTCCAAGAAATCCTTGCATTTCCTCTTTTTAAGAACTGGACTGTTTTTGTTGCATTGTGAGGCAGAACCAGTTATTTTGTTACTCCTGGAGACTAAAGGAATTTATAAGCACATAACTGAGGTAAGAAAAGAGATTTTAGATAAAACTATTATATCATGACTACTCGAACTTTTTGTATTTTATGTGTATTGAATAGCTGTTACTGCATTGAACTGCATATAGTACAGCTATAGTGTTATATAGTACAGCTTCCAGGAACCATTCCATCAAATTCATTGTCATAACAGGACATGCTTAATCACTACTTTAGTATGCTCATTTCCTGTGGCTGTTCTGTATTAGAATCAAGTTAATTATCTTGACATAATATATTAGAAGGTGTTGACTGCCATCAAATTATCTTGACCAAATAGTTGTGATTTTCTAAGCACTGTACTCTAACATTCAGTTACTATTTCTTGCACTTGTTTTAAAACTAAGACAGTCCTGCAGAACACATTTCCAATAGCCTTTAGAAAGAAATGTGTTTTACTCACCTTTTATATAAAACATATAGCTTATTGGTTCTCTTTATTTTAGGTGTACACACTCCATTCTTTAGCAGCTTCACTTTCTGCATCCATTTATCAAGCACTATGTGACAGCCACAGCTACAGGTAAAGAGGGAAGTTTTCATACAGTCCTACATTTGCAGTATATTTTGTGCTTCCTAAATGGAAATTCTTCCTGCATGTGACTTAAAAAGGGATTAAATGTTTGTGTATGGGTAAAGATACTTCTGCACATTAAGCATTGCTAACTTTGATATGCTTGAGCAATTTTACACAGATAAAATAACACCAAGCATTCAGGGTTTTTTAGTAAACTGTAGAAAAATATGTTGTCATTCTCACTTGGGACACTCACTTTCTCATCAGAAAAAAATTTATTTGTATGTAGCAGTCAAACAGAAGCAAATCAGTTTACTGGGATGGTTTATCAAGGACTGCTTTTGAGTGATCGACGCAGACTGAGGACAGAAAGCATTGAAGAGCACGCAACTCCAAACTCATCTCCTGCTCAGTGGCCTGGTGAGACTAAAATAAGGTTACTTTTAGCTCCACTGGACCAGCTCCATGTGCCAGAATTATTTGACTGTCCTGTATGAGGGATGAAATAGTGCACAATCAATGACAGATGTTTCTAACTTAATTCTCAAAATAGTAACAGCCTTTCACTTTTTTATGTATCAAAACAAATAAAAATAAACTTTGTATATGGCAAACATCTTGCTTGAAGAAGAGACCATGATCTTTAGGATAAATTTAATGACAATTTTTCACCCCAAAATGTTTTTCTCCAGTCTGCCTAACCCCTTAGCAATGCTACCTCTATTGTCTCCACAGTACTGTCCTACATGTATGTTGTACTTGGTATAGCTGTCAAAGTAGCTAGTTCTGATGTACAAGCATAAACTGTGGAAATGGTGCAGAAATTTCATAGGCACACTGAACTGCCCATAGTATTTGCAGAGAAGTGCAATGCAAAAGACCTTGTCCCAGACCCAAGAATGCTTTTTATAATTTTGCTCTCTATGATTTTAAGAAAATTGTTTCATCTGAATAAAAGCATTGTGTGGCTACTAGTGTTTACCGTAAAGCGTAGAGGTAAAACATTCCCTTTTTGTCCATTTGTCCTACTCATTTAATCCCAGAATTTTTCCTCTTTGCAGGTGTGAGTTCACTTATCAACCTCTTAAGTTCAGCTCAGGATGAAGACCAACCAAAGCTGAACATCCTGCTGTGTGAAGCTGTTGTAGCCGTGTACCTGAGTCTCCTGATCCACGCCCTGGCCACCAACTCGTGTAATGAGCTGTTCCGGCTGGCGGCGCACCCGCTCAACAGCCGCATGTGGGCTGCTGTCTTTGGAGGGGGAGTGAAGCTGCTCGTGAAACCCCGCAGGCAGTCTGAAAATATCCCAGGTACATTGCTCTCTAAAGGCCATGCTAATGGTGTGCATTTTATACCTCTTCTAGTAGGAGAACCTTCCTTCCTTTTAAAGAACAGAATTTAAGAAACTACTGGCAAGAAAACACATTAACTAAAAAGCTGAAACAAATAATAACCTTGCAGTTGTCCTTTGTAATGGCATACTGCACATTTTGAATTTGCCATAAAACTGTATAGTTATTGTAGTAATGATAGTAATATTAGGTGCTTACTTATAGCATTTTTCAGCATTTTCAGCCATTATTTTTAGGGAAAAAAACGCCGGGGATATAAATCAGTGTTAATACGTATGGGTTTTTTATGGGAGATGAGTGTTGTTATTTAATGACTGCTGTAAGTAGGAAACAATATTTCTGAAATCAGTTTCTATTGCAAGGTAGGATTTCACCTAGCACAAGACCACAGGGAAGAAATACCAACTTCATCTGGCAGAAAAACAGCTCATGCATATGTAAGCTCCAACTAAACACAGGATTTTTCAAAGATGAGCAAGTGTTAATATGCTGCATGAGGAAAAGCAAAAGTGGAGATTGAATTCAGACTCTGAAGACAAAGACAGATACAACCATTTATGATAAACTTCAGCAATACTGAAAATCACATCACACAGACTTTTAAATCACCAATAGGCTTGAAACTTACACAAAAATTAGACATTCTCTCTCCAGAATATAAAACCAAATAGTAATAAGGCAATGCACCATTACAAGTATGCACAACAGGTATTTGTCATTTATGGAATAAGTTAAACTCATTTAGGGCATTTATTTTCATAAGGTAATAGCATGAATAACTTCTTAAGTCATGTTCATTTGAGATGTATTCTGTTATCCTTTAACCTTCAAGCTGCTACAGCTTCTGATGTTTCAGAGGATGGTAACAAAGGTTTGTAAAGACTTGCAGTGTAGATGAGTGTTCGTAGTGGCTTTTTTGGACAAACAGAATAGTTTTTAAATACCTAGCTCCCTTGTAATAAAGTAAGTGTAATATTCAATGTTGCCAAACCAATAACACTTTGAAAAACAAATTCTACATTAATATTTTGGTTAGTATTAAGGCATTTTAAATCATAACCCTTGCAAGTAGACTTCAATTGTCAAAAAACCTGTCTTCCCATTCAAATATTTTCTTTGTTACCCTAAGAATTCCTTGGTTTACATTTGAGTAACTGCTAATTGTGCAGCATAATGTTTAGTGATATTTTACATATTACTTTATTTCTCAACAAAGTTTCTGACTTTTCTTTCTTGAGAAATTTTTCAGCTAAAAGACTTTAAAAGCTACATCTCATAAGAACTTAATCTAGAATGTAAATGTAAAATGTATTTTTCAAAATATATCCAGTGTCTAAATGCCACAGTTATTGAATTTATCATAATGAAACATTTTTATGATTACACTTACTTTATATAGGCTGGCTTTGAGTCTAAATCAGTAGAAATTAGTACCAATAACAGTGGTGTTAGTTGGTGTTAGTGTGTGTTATAACTTCAGTTATAAAATACAGACATTTTAAAGATGCAATACTAATATCAGCTTTTTTAATTACCTGAATTTAGCACCTCCCCTTCCATCAGAAGAAATGGATAAACACCGCCGTCGGTTCAACATGAGAATGCTGGTGCCAGGAAGACCAGTAAAAGACAGCAATGTACCACCACCTGTACCTGCAGAAAGACCCTCTTACAAAGAAAAGTTTATTCCTCCAGAACTCAGCATGTGGGACTATTTTATGGCAAAGGTAATTGAAAATTCCATTAAGTTTTAAAGGACAAAAATAAAGTGAAAATGTTGAGCATTTTTAGTAGTAAGATGCAGAATATTATCCTGATAATAAAAGATAAAGAGTCTACAAGTCTATTACTTCACTTTCAAGACATGCCTCTTGTCAGTAATAGTGATTAACACTTTCCCCCCTTGCTAATTACTTGTATTTCTAGGGACATTGACTTATAGGTTAAATTGCTGTCATTTAAACTCTGTGAGAGTCATAAGTGAAGTCAGAGAAGAGATGAGAATATTGTTTTTATACAGACTTTTGCTTTGCATTGCAGCCCTTTCTCCCTTTATCAGACAGTGGTGTTATATATGATTCTGATGAAAGCGTTCACAGTGATGAGGAAGAGGATGATGCTTTCCTCTCTGATGTGCAGATCCAGGAACACACAGATGCCAATTCTTACAGGTCAGCAGAAATTGTCACTATTTTAGAATAATTATGTCATGTGTTTACCTTTGCTTTCAAATTTAAAAAAAATATGGATCTTCTGCACCATCCAATGTAATTGAAGCAATTTTAGTACTGTGGGCAGACTTGTCTATGGCAATGGGATTACAGAAATTACAAATTCTCATCACAATAACAGTTTCCCATTTACTTGCCAGAAAAAAGGGATTAGGAAGTTAAAGTTGTGTGGTTTGCAGGTTTTTGGGGAAAGGAAAACAACTGAGAAACACTCATTTTCATTTTTAAGACTCAACATAAGGTACCACAATGCCAGCTCAATGGCTACTGATTCAAGCATGTAGTTTTTGAATGAGGTGCAGGTTAAATACAACATTTCTACAGTGTTTTTCTAACCTGTGTATTTGCTTGAAGAAGAAAAATACTCTGTAGATAACTCTTAATGGTTTTTTAACACGACGAAATCTATTCTTTTGATACAGCTGGGCTCTTCTACATCTGACAATGGTAAAATTAGTTCTGCACAACATTAAGAACTTCTTTCCCATTGCTGGTCTGGAATTCACTGGTATGCTAAATCCTGCTTTACATTTTATTTTTCTGTATGTATGGCTTTCTGTCAGACTTCATGTTTTAATTCTAACTTAAAAATTAAAATAATTAAATATATTATTTATTACAATTGCCAACATGTACATTTCCTTTTGAGATTTTTTTTGAATGGTTATGTTATTATGGGGGTTTTATAGTCACTGTAGCTTATTTTTTTTTCTTTGAGCCTTACTTCATTAATATTTCTGTTTAGATCTACCTGTAACATCTCCATTGGGCATTGCTGTAATAAAAAATTTAGAACACTGGGAACAGATTCTGCAAGATAGAATGGACCAGTTTGAAGGCCCACCTCCAAACTACATCAATACTTACCCCAGTGACCTGAGTGTAGGGGCAGGACCAGCTATTCTCCGCAATAAAGCAATGATTGAACCTGAGAACACACCATTCAAGTAAGTTTTTTTTTCCTAGCAAAAACACATTCTTTGATCACAGAAATTCTAAAGAGCATTTCCTCCTTATGTTAAACAGCCAAACAAAGATTGTCTAGCTCTTAGGTCTAGTAGTCAATGTTTTACAGAAACCGTTTTCCCACATCCTTTTGTTCATTCTTATGCAGCTGCCTTTCTCCTGCAGCAGCCTTTACTTCTTCTGCTGCGTCTCTCACAGATGTAACAAGAAAGGAAAATGAGGCAAGAGCAGAGGTTGTAGGAATCTAGGACAGTGGCTGCTGCTAGGAGCACCCTATTCAACCTGTTTTACTATTCTTTCAATAGCAGTTGTCTCTCACTCTATTCCAGCAACAGAAGAGTTATATAATACATGCACATGTCTGGGGGAGGAGAAAGACAGTTGTACTAAGGTCTTTTTAAGGCTAATCCTCTTGTGTTTAGACAGTGTCATGCCTGGAGGTGTCTGTAAATGCAGATAGTGAACTGTGTTTTCAACTCAAAAATACCTTGCTTTTCTCAATATATTAAACTACAACTGAGTCAACAGTGCAAAATGAGCCAGCAGTGCCCTGGCAGCCAGGAGGGCCAATTGTGTCCTGAGGGCATCAGGCACAGCATCTCCAGCTGGGCAAGGGAGGGGATTTTCCTGCTCTGCTCTGCACTGGGGCAGCCTCACCTCGAGTGCTGGGGGCAGTTTTGGGTGCCACAATATAATAAGGATATAAAACTATTAAAGAGCATCCAAATGAGGGCAGTGAAGGTGGTGAAGAGAACGGAGGTGAAGCCGTGTGAGGAGCAGCTGAGGGCACTGGGTCTGTTCAGCCTGGAGGAGACTGAGGGGAGACCTCACTGCAGGTACAGCTTCCTCATGAGGGGAAGAGGAGGGGCAGGCACTGATCTCGGCTCCCTGGCAACAGTGACAGAACACAAGGGAATGAATGGCCTGAAGCTGTGTCAGTGGAGGCTTAGCTGTGTCAGTGGAGGCAATTAGAAAAAGCTTCTTCGCCTAGGAGTTGGTTGGACAGTGGAACAGGCTCCCTGGGGAGGAGGGCACAGTACCACCAACAAAGTTCCAGAAGTATTTGGTCAACACTCTCATGCACGTGGTGGAATTCTTAGACTTGAGTTAGACTTCANAGCTGAGGGCACTGGGTCTGTTCAGCCTGGAGGAGACTGAGGGGAGACCTCACTGCAGGTACAGCTTCCTCATGAGGGGAAGAGGAGGGGCAGGCACTGATCTCGGCTCCCTGGCAACAGTGACAGAACACAAGGGAATGAATGGCCTGAAGCTGTGTCAGTGGAGGCTTAGCTGTGTCAGTGGAGGCAATTAGAAAAAGCTTCTTCGCCTAGGAGTTGGTTGGACAGTGGAACAGGCTCCCTGGGGAGGAGGGCACAGTACCACCAACAAAGTTCCAGAAGTATTTGGTCAACACTCTCATGCACGTGGTGGAATTCTTAGACTTGAGTTAGACTTCAATGATCCTTGTGGATCCCTTCCAACTCAGGATACTCTGTGTTTCTTTCTTTCTTTCTTCTTTTTTATCCAGATCAAAGGATTACTCAGCTCTTCCAGCAAAAAGGCTCTGGCATTTTCTTGTGAAGCAAGAACTTCTTCAGGAGACTTTCATAAGATATATATTCACAAAGAAAAGAAAGCAGAGTGAGGTAAACAAAGGATGTAACTTTTTTAAAAAAACAAAGCTCAATTATAACTGTTCCTCAGTCTCCTCAGTATTTAATTTTTCTTCCCATTTTTCATTGACATTTCAGTTTCTCTCATTTAACAATGTTTGGATTTTTTTCAAAATCAACATGACTGCCATGACTGGGATATCAACTGAACCAAATATTTTTAAACAAGCCATATCTCACCTTTATGTATTTGAATACTATCCTAATAAATAGAACATTTGCAGTAACAGTAATAAGCAAAGAAATTTTAAAATTCTTTCTTTTTTTGGTGTGTCATACTGAAAAAGAAATTTAAATGTGCTATTCATTTGTGTATATGTATATATGCATGAGTAATATATACATATAAAGATAATATTATATAGTAATATATAATATGGGGCTTTACAAATTGTACCGGTTGCAACTGTTATGTTCTAACTGAAAATTGAAGCCAACACATAAATAACATGGGAAATAAGTATATTATTTAATATCTTTTAGAATTCCTGTAAGTATGGAGTTTGTCTGTGTATTACTCCTCCATTTATTTACTATATCAAACATTTTGTGTTCATCTAGGAGGCATTACATTTTAAGTGAGTTTGTTTAGATTCCTGTCTTAGTTTCTGTGCCTTTTATAAAAAGTTAAAAATACATTTGTCATCATTTACTGACAGAGTGGCCTTTAAAATCTAGTTTGGAATGTTTCATTCTTTTTTTATATTTGTTTGTGCATGTGTTTTGTGTTTGTGACTGTGTGATGTTATGTAGTCTGTAGAAGATCGTGTGGAGCAGGTCAAACAAAACTGCGTAGCAGAAGATCACAAAAACAAGGTAGTATCCCTTCTCCCAAACCTCTAGCACATTCTTAAAAGTTCTGTGGAACTGGCTTTTCTTTTCTAATGTGACTAACAGAAGCTGTGTGTTCTGTGTAGTCTGTGTGACAGGCTTTTAATCCATGAACTAACTTCGGATGTCCTGATAATTGGGATGAATCAACACCTTGTAAATAGCGTTGCACACACAACTCTGTGTTTCTTACACTCAGATATCACTTTTGGCTACTAGAACACCAAAGAGTATGAGAAGTCTAAAGTTTAGCTACTGAAACAATGCTAAGGCCACTGAACTTTTCTTGCATGAATTTTATATAGATTTTTGCACTCTGAATGTATCACTACAAAATGGATTTTCACACTAATTGAAGATTTTTATAAATGTTTTGTAGGTTGAAGCAGATCTTGGATACCCTGGAGGAAAAGCAAAAATCATTCACAAAGAATCAGATATGATAATGGCATTTGCAGTTAACAAGGTAAGCCTCAAATACTACAAGAAATGTAATAAAAGATCTTAGTTATAGTTAGTATAAATTTTGTATTTGTGCTGCATAGGCAAACAGCAATGAAATTGTTTTGGCATCTACACATGATGTTCAAGAACTTGATATTTCAGCTCTACTGGCTGCTCAGTCATTTATATGGATTGGGGAAGAATATGACAGAGAATCTAAAAGGTAGGATTGTTTCTTTGTGGATATATTAATAAGAGTATTGATTTTCTGTGAGTCTGTATCTATATTACCTGTGTAAGCACAGATGGAGCATACAAAAATTATTTTTCTTCAGTAGGTTTCAGATTGCTTTGCAAGTGAGGGAAAGCAAGAGAATAATTACTGTCTTTAGGAATGTGTGCACTGTGCAGTGAAGTGAAATCCGATGTGGTCCATAAGATAATGAAGGAAGTGCAACCTCGGACACCCTGCAGTTCCCTTGCATTAGTGCAGTGTGGAGGGCAGCTGTGGTAGCTGATGCTGGCTGTTCCTGTCCCCTCCATTCCTGTACTGAGAGCTGTGAATGCATCAGCTGCAGTGAGCACTCCTCTGTACCAGCTCCCTATACACTGCACACACAGGCCAGGGACAGCCCAACAATATTCTTCTCAAGAAAACTTATATTCTTATATTGGGATCAACTCTTGAAATTAAACATGGGTAGATTTGGGGCTCGTGGAAAGAATTTGTACTGCATAAGTGCAGGAATTATCAATTTAGTCTCATTATTGTCACTTCCTCTACCCACTGCCATTAGGCTCTTGACAAATAATTAAAGATTATTAGGAGTAAAGAAGTGTTTGTTTAAAGCAGAACTGTTCTTTTACAGTTCCGATGACATTGACTTCCGTGGTTCTACCACAACACTGGCTCCTTCAAGTGCACCATCATTTGGAGTGAGTCAGATCCAGCCATCTCCATCCATGCCCTGGCTAGGCACTGGGCAAACCAGCACTGGAGCTGGTGTGGTGAGTACTTCTGTGTGTGCAGCTCAGGAGAGGGGGCTGTTTAGCATCTGTTATTTAGTAGACAGACCTAGTGTTCATTAGTCATCGTACTGTCAATCCAACAGGGAAATAAAAGGCCAACAGCAACCAAGACCTGGCCAAAAAGAAGGCCAAACTAAGCATTTTCTCATATACTGTGGCACAGAATTATTGTGATATAGAAAATAATGGGTCAGTCTGGGTGGTTTATTGTGGGGAAATAAAGGTAAGAAGACTTTCATAAGGCTGGGAAAGCAGGCCTTAGAAACAGAGAGAAATTAGAGCTAGCTGCAGCTGCAAAGTCTCAAAGTAGAAAAGTTACCATAGTAGAGCAAGCAAGGACATGAAACAATAGTTTGAGTTTTAGGCTTGGCCAAGATAGACCTTAAGACTGCAGAAAAATATTCTTAGCAAGATAGTAGAAGGTTTTAAGCTTAATAATGAAGTGTTGTGTAGTGTTAATAGAAAGCATACAAGCAAGCATTGTGTGAAGCAAGTGTACATGTGCTTTTAGTGAGTAGATGGAACAATTGTCTGTAAGCTTTAGCAATGTGCTATTGGCTAGAAAGTTTTTTAAATGCTCTGTAACAAAGAAATCTTTGGCTGCTGCTGGCAAGACATGAGCTGTTGCCATCTTCTAATTGTCTCAACCATGTAATTAGACTGGTGCTGCAATAAAGCTCAAGGAACCTATCCCAGCAGTCCTGTCCTGTTTGTGAAAAACCACCAAGAGTTTACTTTCTTATGGGAATTTTGATGTGGGACCATTCAAATAATGGTTGCTTAATAGCTTTTTTTTAAACTAGGGGACACTTACCATGTAATAGTATAAACAAAATTGAGTAGTGTGTTTGTCTTTTTCAAAATTGTTTTAATTTTTCTTTGTTTCATATAAAGCTGATTAAAAGAAATCTGAATAACATCAAGCGAATGGCTTCACATCCAGTCCATCAGTATTGTAAGTGAATCATTACTATGGAATTCATAATTTTCCACAAAATACTGTACTATTAATTGTCATCTTTTAATCTTAGATCTTACAGGAGCACAAGATGGAAGCGTCCGAATGTTTGAGTGGACAAGGCCACAGCAGCTGGTGTGCTTCCAGCAGGCTGGGAATGCCAGGGTGACAAGGATGTATTTCAATGCCCAGGGAAATAAGGTAAGTACAACATGTAGGGTTTTGGGGTGGGTTGGAGTTTTTATTCATAAGGAAGCGTTTGGTTGTGCTGTGACCTCTAAAGCAGTTTTACTGCTGCCATGCAGAACTCTTAGGATGCCATAGAACAACAACACAGTGCATTTTGGCTGCAGGTGGGAGCTTTGTAATAAACCCTGACCCTTATTCTGCTTTCTTTTCTCTCAGCCCCACACTGCTATCCCATATCCTATTTGCCACATTTTCACACTATTTGTTCTTCCTCTTCAGAATTCTGTGTTCCCATGTGGTGACCTTTTTAAATTAATTTTTTAAAAAACTACAGAGATGCATTATTTTATAGATGCACACTTGTATCAATAATAGAATCACTGAGGCTGGAAAAGACCCCCAAGATCGTCAAGTCCAGCTGTCAATCAGTATAGGCACAGGTCTTTAAGAAGTGCCTTCCACTTTGCATTCTGGCAAAGATAAAGTTTTCACAGAATGCAATACCTAGAAGAACCTGGAAAACAGGGATAATTCAGCCCATGAGTTGAAGGCTGTGAGTGTACTGCATTAGAGTGGAGAGCAGATGGAGTACAAAAAGGCATGCTTTGGCCAGAAGTGACTCTATGAGGGATATGAAGTGCAGAAAGAAGAGTAGAGAAAGAAACTGGGAGGAATACCCACCTCTTCAGTTTTTCATGTTGCCCATTCTATTATTTTAACAGGTCTTGTCTACATTTTTACTGACAAAGTATTTCACTTCATTATAGTTAAAAACCATAGAAATTGAATTAAAGGTGTTTGGACATGACTGTACATGACTATAAAACAGCAAAGGTGAAATAGCTGGAAATATAAAGTATCCCTCAGCATATCTATTTTCAGGTGGCATAGAATGTCATTTAAACTTATTCTAAAACTTGTTCTAAAAATGTGTTTGGATTGTGCTTTGAGATATTGCCATCTTACCATTATGTGGCAATCAGTCTCAAGTCAGAAATTAAGATGTACTTGTTGTTCCTGTGCTTCACATTCAGGTGGGACTTGTGAAACCCAACTAAAAAGAGAAAATATAAAAAGTATTTCTAAATATTTCTAAAATTATTTTGTAAAATACTTACAGAACATGCTGCATAGAATATACAATATTAAATGTTATTTATTTTGGTTAATAAATATAGCTCACTCATTTTATCATTCATGACTACAATCTTTCCACAATTGTTCTTATAATGCTTTTATGGCATGCTGTCATGCATCTTACTTTTTTTAAGCATTTTCAAGTAGAGTCATGGAGTAATGATGCCTTTGTTAGCTTTAGCATGTAACATTAGGGTTTGAAAGATAAGCTTCCATGCTTTCTCCATTTCCAGAAAAGAATTGGGTATGCAGGAGAGCATCAATCATTAAATAATCATTAAACAATCAGCAGTGAACTCACTTGGCTTCTAAACTAGTTTTTTTTTTTTTGTCTTGACGATCATTGTTATTGATATGCAATTTGCAGGCGAAGGTTTGGTGGTTCAGGTGGGTTTTTCCCTGAAGCCAGCAGTTTACTATCATGAAGCATCAGTAACCACCATGTCATGCTAATAAATGCAGTTTATTCCTTGCAGTGTGGTGTTGCTGATGGTGAAGGTTTTCTAAGTATTTGGCAAGTAAACCAAACCACCTCAAATCCTAAGCCCTACCTGGTAAGTAAACAGAATTTTTTTATTGTTATTATTATTGTAGAGAAAAGCAAAGTCTTTGAAACTTGAAACAGGCCCAGAGAGTATGACTTCAATGAGACATATTTGATATTGCTGCTTTTTAATTGGCATACTTCATCAAAACAACTGCAGAGCTTCAGTGATACATTTTTGTAAAACCAATTGCGCCATAACCATAAGCTACAGTGTAATTACAAATACTCCTTCAACATTGCCCGTGTTGAAATTAATAATCAGAGCCACAACTAATGACTTTATAACCCCAAAACTTAGTAAAAATACACTCTTCAATACATTTTGCTGTTTCTTAACATGAAGACCATGCTTAATTTAAAACTCAGGCTGTTGTCATACACTATACTGCAGATTTGTTTTTTGCCATTTATTGTAGTCTCTTTTCATTTTATACTGGATTTTAATCCATTGATCCATTCTCAGTTTCAAACTGTCAATTTTTAAGCTTTGTTTCAAAGACTCTTTGTGTTTTGCTATCACTGACATCAGACTGACCGTAGTTACTTTTGATGCAAATAACAACTGGTAAGATTGCACTTTTCTGTTTGTTTTGTTTTTAATAGAGTTGGCAGTGCCACAGTAAAACCACAAGTGACTTTGCATTTATAACCTCCTCAAGTCTAGTTGCTACATCGGGACAATCCAATGATAACAGGTGTGTTTAAAGAAACAATGAAGAATTTCAAAAGTACTTTTTCATCTCCCTTAACTTGCTGAGCTCTTGGGCATTAATGTGTGGCTGACATTTTAAGGCTTATCGTTCTATGTTTTGTTACAGCTTGAACTTGCCAACTAATTTCTTTGAATATAATTTCTTCAATTGCTTGTTTCCAAGTTTAGTTTGTATGAGGAGTGGTCAATAATTAACCAGTTTTTTCAGGTTGTATTCCCAATACAACTACTTTGACATGATGCTGTTGCTGGGGGTAGAAATCTGTTCAGCAAAGCAGGATAATTCTTTTTCTCTGAAAAGAATAACTTCTGTAATTATTTGACACAACCTTCAATCAGTGCACATTTTAAGGGTAGAAGGTATAGTTCCACTAAAAAGTATAAAAGTGCAATGAAAATAATTAAAACTCTTAGTTCTTTGCAAATGACTCTCCAATGACTGCAGAGTGTTCAATTCTGCCTTCTAGACTGACATAAAATGTGAGCACTTTTGAAGTCATGTCACCCCATGAGTCACTTGGCAATAGGCCATAATGATTTTGGCTTTTTCTTCCTCAGGAATGTATGCCTCTGGGACACCTTGGTTTCATCTAGTAACAGTCTTATACATGGTAAGTACTGTAGTGAAAATTAAACCTCTGCTTCTTACTGACTAAAGAAATAAAACTTGTGTGTGCATTTGGGACAAGGGAAAAACCTTATACTGGGGCCCAGATCTAAGTTTGTGTTGCACACTAATACATGCACCTGGCTCTGCATGTTATCTACCATGATGTTAATCTGCTCTCTATGGAAAAGTATGAAGAAAGAACATCATAGAATGGTTTGGGTTGGAAGGGACCTTAAAAATCATCTCTTTCCACTCCCCTTGCCATGGGCAGGGACACCTTTCACTAGACCAGGTTGCTTAAGATCAGCTATACTTTTTCTAAATCAGGAATTTATCTGAACTTCATATGGTGAATTTTATATTTTCTCAAATTTAAAATTCAGGTATGACCCTGTATTCTAAAGTAACTTAGACTTCATATCACGCTTTCTTGTGCATTAGATCTAGGTATTTCTTATGAGAGCACCAAGCTGTCAGGGGACAAGACATTACGCATATGAAGGAATGTGTTTGCCAAGTTAGAAAATATTCAGGTAGCAATTTATAGAAGAAAGGCATTTTAAGATTGAGAGCTACTTACGGTTTCAAATCTATTAAATTTTGACATCCTTCTTCTTCAGCCTTCACTTGTCATGACCACGGTGCCACAGTACTTCAGTATGTACCCAAGCATCAACTGCTCATTTCTGGAGGTAGGAAGGGATATATCTGCATCTTTGACATCAGACAGAGGCAAATCCTTTTCACCTTCCAAGCACATGAGTCAGCTGTTAAGGCCCTTGCGCTGGATCCTTCTGAGGACTATTTTGTTACAGGCTCAGCTGAAGGCAACATGAAGGTAAGGCATGGAGGAGCTGGGTTCTGGAGGAGGGTGTTTGGCTGAAGTAGTGTATTGTCTTATGCAAATACCCAGATAAATGCAGTAACAAAACAAAAACAGTCCTCAATTAATTGAGTCCCAAACCTACACTTGATGTATAGCTTGCTTTACATTTATACTGTAAACTGAAATGTACTGATAGGCTTCTAAAGCAAGTTGGTTTTTTCCTCCTCTAAAGAATAGTCTTCTTAAGGTTGTGAGACTGATTTTAAGTGGATAAAGCAAAATGCACGGTTCTGAAATCTTACCTTTGTTTTTCTCTCACTTAAAAATGTTCTGGCTTTGCTGTTGGACATTTCTTTGTAACACAGGGGGTTCTCAGCAACTTCAACATTGTGTAAAGTTTCCGTATCACCAAGTTTAATTTTTTTCTCCTGATGCTGTAACCCCAGACAGCTACTGAGAGGTCAGAGTAGCAAGAAACAAACAGCAACATGAAAACAAATGAACAAAATAATCAAACAAACACAAAAAAAAAAAAAAAAAACCCCAAATAAAAAAACTCCACAGAAATACAGTCCCTTTTTTAAGGGCCATTTTACCTGAATACTAAGGGAAAGAAATACAACATGGTAAAGAGAAGGTGAATACAGTTTCTTTCCTTTTCTGGAGGAATGCTTTACAGGGGCTTTCATAGCCTGGCCTTGCTGAGGCTCTTGCTACTTAGGACACAACAGGCAGCTGTGCTTCCTACCACTCTGCACACTTATTAATTATGCAGCTTACTCTGCAGCATTCCTTAGCAGGAAAGTATTTCCAGCTGCTGGAAAGCTGACAGTAGTCCTCTTGGATGAAAATGCAACCTTCCCATTTCTGCAGCTTTCACAGGAGGCAGCTGGGAGTAGGACTCTGATCAGGTAACATAGGGAAGCTTCACCCTGCCCAATACCCAGCTGGTCCACAGTAAGGCAGCCTTACACTGCATCAGCAGCCTCTCAAGACTCTCAAGACTCTTGGACTTGTAGTAATTGTTGCAATGAGGCAACAAAAAATATCCTATATCTTTCTCAATAGTTTAGAACAGACAGGAATCTGAAACATTCAGGGGGAAAATACAAATCCTTTAATATTCATCTCCTTTTGTCATTCTTTTGATACAGGTGTGGAGACTGACCGGCTACAATCTAATTCATTCATTTAAAAATGAACACGCTAAGCAATCCCTTTTCAGAAATATTGGTGCTGGTGTCACCCAGATTGAGACTGTGCAAGGCAATCGTATCTTCTCCTGTGGAGCAGATGGCACACTGAAAATGAGGGTTCTTCCCAATGCTTTCAATGTACCTTCACGCATTTTTGACATTCTTTAGTGTTCTGTGAGCTAATCCTGGTTTCTATAATGTCCCTATGAGTAGCTAAAAACATAGTGATATGCACTGTGGAAAGAAAACATTGTGTTTCCTTTCAAATCAGTTACTGCAGCATTAAGTATTATGGGGAGAAAACCAACACTTTTACAACAGGTGTATTTTTAATATGCCCATAAGGATCACTGGGGAGGAAATGCATGTACTGGATGGTGATAGCAAGGAATTCAACCCAGTATTGTTGGTCGTGGGGGGGTTATTGCTCAGTAACCCACAAGCTGCATTTTGTGAGTGTTGTAAAGATCCTGACAGTTGTCAGTCACTTCACAAGCACTGTGGCTCTACAAGTCAGTAAGCATTTCTGATGTGATTCTGATTACTTTTATTCCAGTTTTTCCCACTAAATGAAGCATGTATACAACTTCACATTGTAAAATAGTTTAGTTTTAATTAAGGTTACTCAGTGTATTTGATTTCTGCAGAAAGTGTAATGGATGCAAACGCCGTGGAACATGTGCAATCAAGGACGTACTGTGAGAGATGTATCATTTTATGCTGAGATTTTTTTTTTTCCCAGTTAGTATTGTTGCACAGTTGATACTGTAACTTGCACATCAATACATTTTTAAATGCGATGGGGTTTAATTTGCACAGTATTTTCCTTTCTTTCTGAGCTATGTATTCTATTGGACACCTGCCTTTACTTTAGGAATGTATTGTAAGCACTAAATGTTTGTAGTGAAGACATCCAGTATTCTAGTCAGCTTTGAGTTTCAAAAATCATTTGTCCAGAAAATACTTCTTTAAATGAAGCTGTTAAGAGAATACCAATGGAACATATAATGCCACATTTCAGATGAATGTCAGGCTTTATGTGGCCAGCTAGTAAATAGTGGATAAAACTGGTAATTAAATTATTACCAGAGTATATTGTATAAACTATGCAGAGTTCAATATTGTTTGCTTGTAATATAACTAGCTACTGTTGTCAGATGTATTTTTCTGTTGTAAACAAAAAACATGTTCTTCAAGGACTGGAATGGATGTCTGTGTATTTAAATGTTAACAAACTGTCTTATTCCTCCAATGAAATTTTGATGTCTGTGCTGTCTTGTAAGATATACTAAAATAAAATGCACCTTTCTCCAAAGGTGATTTTAAATTGCAGCTTGTGAAGTAGGAGAACTATGAAAAGAAGGAAGGGTAAATGTCACTGTTTAGTTTTCCCTTTGTTAGATAAATAAATTACTTTTATTTCATGAAACAGCCCATTCTAGAACTCTTCCTTATATTTAAACAGATTTATCTAAATCTCCAGTACATCGACTGGATACTTCCTGAGTTAGCTTTAACTTGACCTCAGACTGTACTGAAATAAAAAAGATTAGCTGTTTACATTTTATTTTCAGCTGTTCTTGACAAGTGCAAGGTTAACAGAATTAAGTTCCACAGCTGCAAAAAGAAGAGAAAAGAGGTAGAATTTCCTGGCCTTCCTTCTCCAAGAGATTGATCCAGGTGTTTCAACAATGTTATGCAGAAGTTTACCATGCTTTGAGATAGGTACATTACCTAGAAAATATTGCATCTGACTTGAACTGTGTTTGCCTGAGTATATTGCTGGCTTTAGGGGTACTTTAGCTGTATTGTGGTATTAGTACCACAATTCAGTTTTTGAAAAAACACCACAATCAAACAAACATGAAAAAAATTACCAACCAAAACCTTCACACCTCCCACAAAAGTCACAAGCAGCCCAGAGAACTGTAGCTCTGGAGTGTGAAGTGTCACACAGGTATAGATAGAATTTTTAGTCTGTGAATTCTGATGTGTAAAATAGTTCAAAGTATTAATTATGATTTTTTGTTTCCTTCTGCATCTCTCCTCCTTAGCGTGCAAGGCCTTAGTGATAACAGCAAGTATCCTGAGAAGAGCCCAGCCATCCCTGTGCCACACACTGGAGCTTAGCTGCAGCAGAGGGATTCCTCCAGCACATTTGCTAAACAAGGTTCTGCAGGCACAGACATTCCCAAATTCATTAATCCTTTCAACAGGGCCTGGATCATACAGGTATTAAACAGCTCAGTGCAGTTCAGGATTTAAATAACACTTTGCTTCTAAGTATTTGAGTGCACTCCATGAACTTTAGCAATATGCACAGACAGCTTAGAAATTCAGGTAGGGGTTTTCCAAGAGCATGATTTTGAAGCTAGATACATAAAACAACTGTAGAGATTTTTGTTACAACATTAAATTTAGAAATCCAAAATACCAGAACAAAATAAAAATTATAAAGTTCCTATTATTTCTCACCTTTAACTCAAAATTTTGAATGTGAATTGGCAGTCTCAGACTTAGGGTTAACAACAGATTAAGTCACTAAGCAGTATGATGATTCTAAAAATAGCAGCAAAAAAGTATACCCTTCATTTTATGATTTCACTTGTGTGGATGAATGTGGGGACATTTTATTTTAGTAATATGCCTTATTAAATAGTTATGAGCAAGTTATACTGGCATAGTTTGCATGGCAGTGAGAGCCAAGGAATAGTCTACAGCAACACAAGAAACTCAAAGACTGTTAAAAATGAAATTTTAATCATAAAGGTTATGTCTTTAATTTTAAAGAAACACAATTCATGTCTATTCAGTATTTAATGTCATTATTCCCATTTTCCTTTAGCTAAATTTTGCTTTTGATTATTAATACTTGATTTGACTTGTCAAATTTTAAGCTTTCTGCTTTTTTTCCTATTTAAACAAGTATTTCTATTCCCATTATTTTAACAGCTTTAAAACTTTGTCCAGAAAAAATGGTCACACAGAATCCATGGAAATTAAATGAAAATGACAAAGGTATTTGTACACAAAAGTTCATTATTTAGATGTTTATATTAGACCATCATCACTGAATAGAAAATTATTTCAGAGAAGATGATTGTAAATAAAAGTTATAAATAGTTTCTGCTGAGCACATGACTGTGGAATAATCAATGTACAATAGACACAGTTATCAGCTGAGTAACGGGAAAAACAAAAGTATGTCTATGCTGTGTGCCATCTGCAATGTGAACAACAATTTTTTAAAAGATGAGGATGGCCTATGTAATTGAAGTGTGTTTATACAAAGGCACCCAATCTCCCTTTTATACATACTCACAAACCACCATCAGCAAACAGAAAATTACACATGGAGGGGTCTCTTCACTTGGTATATATCATAGAGCTTTAAATAGATACTTTGGTCAAAGGTGGCATGTGAAAATATATTCATCTGCCAAAATGGACTGGGTAAACCATTAAGTTTCCATTCTCCCACGTGTACAAATTCTTGTCTCGCACACTGTACGAAAGCATAGCAAGAACAGACTGTGAAGACCGTAACTCAAACCTTGCATCAATCTGTTTGCCTTTCAGTAAATCAAAAGCAAAACTTACTATCATGTCCTTAGTGTCAGTAACATACAGAATGCCACATGCTATGAATGCATTACCAGCCTTGGACTTAGGATAGGTGGTATCGATTTGCCAGTTGACTGAGAACCTTTCTTCATCAATGCTTGCTACCATTATATTTTCATCAGTGCTTGAGGCATATATAATCCAAAGACCTTTCTCATCCACTGCTATGTTGAAATACGTCTTGGAGTTAGAGAAGAGGTAGTTCCGGCCCTGGTGTAAGGCCTTTTTGATGTGCAGGGTGTGCTGCGAGCCTTTATCAAGCCCAAATCTGAAATGAGATACAGCATTGATTCAGTACGGGTGATCAGAGCTCATCACACACGCACAGGGTGGTGAATCACTGATAGAGGTGGTGTCAAAAATACTTGTTCAAGGAGCATTCTGGTGTCTTTTAAGATTAAGTTCTCAAAGAGCCATCCAAAACACCAGCAGAAAATTACAAAGTAATAACCTATCTGAAAGGTGCACAAGAGCATGGATTTGCTTTTGGTGGGCAACACTTTATTTAGTCTATGAGCTTTATCATCACTAAGATGAAAGAAGCAACTAAAATGAATGGGTATGAAAAAGAATTGAATACCATGTGAAGGCCCAAAACTGGGAAATGGAATCTATACAAAAATTTGCTTACGGACTAGGTGGGAGCTAAAGGAAGAAAATGTGATTGACCAAAGCAGCAGGAATTCTGGGCAGCTTCACCTAGTTTTGGAGTTCCTCTGATGAAAACAGTCCAGATAATGCAGTGGTTTACTCAAGTAGACATCAAAGGAATTAAAATCCTACTTTTGCAGAGCCAAAATTGTGACCTTATGCTGGCCTCAATGGGACAGCCTGAATACTTCCATCTCTGATGTATAAAATTGTTTTTATTCCTTCAGATTCCTTAATAGGTCAATAATCTGAGGGCAGGAGCAGTGAGCAGCTAAATCATGTTCCTTTACTGGTTTAGGAGCGTAATCAGCTCCTCCCAAGACACATCTGCTGTTAGCATTTAATCACCCTATAACACTGGGCTTCAGCAAAGGCAAGGAGAGCATGGCTTTATCATTTTAAATAATGCCCTCTGCAAAGAAGCACATTTCAGTGTCTTATTTCTCTCTCACTGTATAGCTCCATGCTGCAAACAGAGGAAGGAAAAATACTATTCAATAAAGGAATCTGCTATACTTGCAAGTATTTTTTCTGAAAAGATGGGCTTAATCACAGGAACAGTTCAGATCCAGGAACATACAATACTGGAAGAATAATTTTTCTGTTTAAGCAGCATTGATAGCATATATTGGGAAAATCATGGTAAAACAAGTCAGGAATACCCAACTTAGATCATTCCCTCAGCTTTTGTAAAACTCACATCTGCAGCAACTACATATTCCAGCAGCATGTATGTGCAACAAAAAAAAAATAAATAAATAAAAAAAGAAAAAAATTAAAGGCTGGAGGAGATTTGAGAAATACATGTGTCAACCCTGTTAATCTTCACAGAATCACAGAATTTCTAGGTTGGAAGAGACCTTTAAGATCATCGAGTCCAACCCATGTTCTAACACCTCAACTAGATCATGGCACCAAGTGCCACATACACTCTTTTTTTAATCACATCCAGGGATGGTGACTCCACCACCTCCCTGGGCAGATGATTCCAGTATTTGACCACTCTTTCTGTGAAAAACTTCCTCCTTAATTCTAGCCTGTATCTCCCTTGGCACAGCTTGAGACTGTGTCCTCTTGTTCTGTCTGTTATTGCCCGGAGAAAGAGACCGACCCCCAGATCACCACAGCCACCCTTCAGGAAGGTGTACAGAGTGATAAGGTCACCTCTGAGTCTCCTTTTCTCCAGGCTAAACAACCTTTGAAGAGCTCCCTCAGTCATTCTTCATAGGGCTTGTGTTCCAAGCCCCTCACCAGCCTCGTTGATCTCCTCTGGACACGCTCGAGCATCTCAACGTCCCTTTCCTAAACTGAGGGGCCCAGAACTGGACACAGCACTCAAGGTGTGGCCTCACCAGTGCCGAGTACAGGGGGAGAATNTACTAATGAAAGACTCTAAACCCTCATCCATGTCATCAATAAAAATATTAAACAGAACTGGCCCCAGCACAGACCCCTGAGGGACACCACTGGTGACTGGCCGCCAGCTGGATGCAGCACCATTCACCACCACTCTCTGGGTTCTGTAGCCAGTTCCTGACCCAGCACAGAGTGCTCCTGTCCAAGCCACGGGCTGCCAGCTTATCTAGGAGTATGCTGTGGGAGACAGTGTCAAAGGCCTTGCTGAAATCCAAATGAACAACATCTACAGCCTTCCCTGCATCCACTAGGCGGGTTACCTGGTCATAAAAGGTGACCAGGTTGGTTAAACATGACCTACCCTTCCTAAACCCGTGCTGACTGGGTCTGATACCCTGGCCATCATGTAGATTTTGTGTGATGGCACTTCATATAAAATGTTCCATTATTTTGCCAGGTACTGAGGTCAGGCTGACTGGTCTATAATTACCAGGATCCTCCTTTGCAACCTTTTTGTGAATGGGTGTCACATTGGCCAGCTTCCAGTCATCCGGAACCTCGCCAGTGAGCCAGGACTGTTGGTAAATGATGGAGAGTGGCTTTGCAAGCTCATCTGACAGCTCTCTCATCACCCTGGGATGGATCCCATCTGGTCCCATAGATTTATGAATATCCAAGCATTTCAGTAGTTCTCTGGCTGCCTCCTCCTGGATAATGGGGGGACCATTCTGCTCCCTGACACCATCAACCAGCCCAGGCGGACAGGTGTCTTGAAGGCGAGTCATCTTCCCACTAAAAACTGAGGCAAAGTAGGCATTAAACACTTCTGCCTTCTCCTCATCTGCAGATACTAAGTTCCCTCCCTTGTCCAATAAAGAACAAAGGCTGGTCCTACCCTTCCTTCTAGCATTAATGTATTTGTAAAAACATTTTTTATTATCCTTTACAGAAGTCGCCATTCTAAGTTCAAACTGAGCTTTGGCCTCCCTAATTTTTTTCCTGCATGCTCTAGCAGCCCTCTTGAATACTTCCTTAGAGACCTGACCCTCCTTCCAATCTTGTGAATTGCTTCACATCTATAGCAAGGGCTAGAAGGACAGACCTTAACAGGACAGAAATGCAGATTTTTTCAGGATTCTTTTCTATAAAAAGCCAACAAGATAAAAAGCACCTCAAGATTCATTAGAAATACACAAGTTCTGCAGCACATGACACCCTATCTTTTCCTGTTATTTATACATGAAAATCTGGAAGGGAGCAAAAAAGTGAAGTTTAATTCCCAGGTTCACTTGTGCTCCCCCAGTCAGGGACAGTCCAGCCTGGAATTCCAAATGGTTCTGAAATTCTTTAATCTTCTGACATCTTGGGGTAAATAACAAGATATAGTGTAATAGTTTCATCAACCACCAGAACTCAAGCTGCAAACACTTTTACTTTTCTGATCACTAATATCAACAAAGTCAATCAAAAATAACAGGGATAGTAAAGCATGGTATGAAACAAAGTAAAAAGAGTGAAATGATCACAATGTTGGGGGTCTGACCATCATGAGATAACCTGCCAAGGTTCAGACAAACCTAGTTTTACCTGCTTTTAAGTATGACAAGAAACTCTTTTTCAATGTTTTGTCAACATTTGCAAAGTGGACTAGCCAGATCCTCACCTATACTTTCCATTAAAACAATACAACAACTCCCAGAAGCTTTTATGGAGCCCAAATTCAAGGATTTCAGTGTCGCAGAATCCATAGTGCCTCATTCTGTCTGTGCTGAAGGTAAATAATCTCAGAGTGAAGAACAACAGAAAGGCCATTTCTCAGCAGCTCCTTGAGAGGATTTGAAAATTCCAGAAATAGTTTGTGTTCATCTGTACATGAAGGCATTTCCTGATTAACGGTATGCAAGCAAAGGTGAGGAATCTCTGCCCTATCACTGTGTATTGCTTAGACAGTGATGGTCTTTTACAGACTATCAGAGAAAAAGCCAAAAGGTGTTTAAAGGAGGCTGCCAAAAAGTGAGCTTGTGTTTGGCAGAATAAATATTATAGAATGCTTGCAGCTTGCTCACATTCCTTGGCATGCACATGAACATAGGAAGGCAGCACTCACACCTGCTTGGGAACAGACATCAAAGTGTAGTAAATGTTCTTGGCTCAGACATCAGAGTCGTGTAAGAACTTGAAAGCACAAGCAATCTTTCACTTGCCCTTGGACTGTCTTTGGCTCTTCCCACAAGGTGAGATTCTGGGGTTGATTTGTATTTTTTGTCTCTGTCCTCAGTAGAAAGTTAAATAAGAGATGTAATTCTCAGTTCTAGTTCGGGGAGATATATCAGGAAAGTAGTAGAAACTTCTTATTATGAGGAAATCAAACACTGGAGCCACTCCTCCCCTGGAGGAATGTGCAATTCTCCAGGTCGCCCTGTCCTCAGCAGGTGCCTCAGTGCACCCCTCTGTGCCAGCAGCATTCCCTGCTGCTGCCAGCCAGAGCAGAGCACAGCAAGGGCTCTGCAAAGCCAAGTTTCACGAGTAGGCCACAGTCACAAAACCACCCACCTACACCTCCCACACTGCAGCTGAACCACTTCTGACTCAGATACAGGTAGGTGCACAGCTTATTCTTCTAAATGTAATCCTTTCTTCTGGTACCCAAATTCCTTAGTAAGTTCTCATTTCTTTCTTGTGATTATGAACACAGCAAAGAATCCAAGTTGAAGAACGCCTACAGCAATGTAATGTTCAATAGAACCTGGATCTACCTGGTTGGATCCTAGGATAGCCAAGAGGAGAATTTGTTGTCCTCTCTGCACATGGCATCTTATTCATCCTGGGGACCTATTGCTCTATGACATGGTAGCTGCAGAGGTGAACCCCTGAGACACAGGGCTGAACAATGCCTAAAGAATTGTCACAGCAGAGTAGTGGTCCTGAGCTATTCTCCCAATTTTCCTCTTCGCACAACATCTGCACACACAAAGTGGAAGGCTGGTGGTCCATATTCTTATTATAGATTGGAAAGAATGAGTTGTTCTGTTCTGGAAAGAGCTCTGAACCATTCTTCCTATTTATGTTGGACCAAAAAGAAATACAAAATGCTACAAGGAGAATTGTCTGCTTTTCTGAGGTTCAGCTCTGGCACTCCAACCCATTGCTCCTCCTTTCATAACTTCACTTGTCTTAGGCCAACTATCTTTGACTTACTTCTGAATGTGATTGGTTCCTCCCTGATGATAATAGAGATGATTGTTTTGTACTGCATGACCACATCCATAGAAAAATCCTGTGATGTTAATGATCCTGTAGCTGTCATTCAGCAAGGCATTGGAATTTTCATATTCCTTTATATAGTTTCCTAAACAAAGAGGAAAACATGTTGAAAAAAAGGACTATCATTTGGTTCATCTAATTTTGAGATCTCTATACTAAAGTTCAGTCTGTACTGAAAGTCCATCTCAATCAACTGTCAGACAAATAATTGTATTTGTGTTTTCAATAGTGATTCAACTTGCTGGAATGTGAAAAAAGAATCCAGAGATACACCAAAGTAAATCTATAGAAAAGATGATCAAGAGCCTGCTTCCCACAGACCTAATGGGTCCTCATTCTGAACACAGTTGTATGTGTATGCAGAAATATTTCCTTTTCCCACTTAGGTCCTGGACATTTTTCCTTCTCTGAATGTAGTTTATGCAGCAGTTGACTCATTTTCATGCCTAGCTAAATGAAAAGGCAAAACTCCAAGCTACAATTAAGGGAAGTAGAGCCATAGGAAACAGAAACTCTTGAAAGAAAAGGATAAAAAGCCACAAACAATAGACATTTAAACTTGGACTTAGGAAAAAAAACCCCAAATATCAAGCTATTTTAAAAATCTGATGTTGACTCCAAAAATGTGTAAAGATACTACAAATGCATACATATGTATAGTCAAGTATTAAACAGGTAATATGGAAAATATTCTGAAAAAGATGTGGGTAAAAACTCATCATTCTTACAAGTTTAGGTTGAAAGGATTAAGAAAGCAATGTCAGGATAACAACAGATTTTTGGTCAGTAACTACTACTAAAAATACCTGAAAAATGCATAGTGAGCCAAATCCTTTCATCACTTATGTTTGCAGGTTCCCTCATCCAAGTTCCAAATGTTTGCTGTACACTGACAAAGTGAACAGGACTTCCTACAGACGTTATGACACATTCTAGTGGGAAAAAAGCACATGTCCATGATCTGTGACACTGAGAGAGAAAGTAGCACTCGAGTCACACTTTGTAGCAGGTTACCAGCTTTTTTTGAAGGACCTGGGGTTCTGTCTTCAGCCTTTCCAGTGAGAGTATCATCATTTGGTACATCACATATCTCATCTAGGGGGGAGGGAGAAAGAGAAAAATGACATGTTTTACCCTATTTGATGTGATAGATGGACACATCAGTGACTCCACTAAAATAAAGGAAGGATAACTGAGATTTTGCTTCATCTGGAAAAAAAATGCTTAGGTTGGTGTGGTCAAAAATGAGATAAGAAAAGACTTGCTCTCACTTCTGCCAAGGAAATGAAGTACTGAGGCTGACAGTCAACTTTGAGGAGTAACTAATTAAATCAACAGATTTAGTTCCTTAGCTGTGAATTTCTGAGTAGTCACTTAGGATGAGAGAGTTGCCCTTTTCATGAGATAACTTCAGGCAGCTGAGGTAGCTGGAAAATGGCTGATGTAGTAGTGAGACAAAAAGCATTTTCTTGGGAAGGAGTAGTTGTTAAACTCAAAACCTTCATGCACAAATCCCCGAAGACAAGAAGAGAGGGTGGATCCTATAGGCAACACAGAACGTTTTGCTCATAGTGTTAATGCCCGAGACAGCAATAAAGCACTAACACATGCACTGAGTACATAATCCATGAGCTTGACATCCATGCCACTAAAGAAGCAGGATGAAATACTAAGGGAAATAACACATTGTATTATTTACACACATGGAAATGGTTAGAATCACATTAGAATCAAACACCTGGAAATATTTTTCCCCACCCCGCAACAATTTAAGGACAAGCTGGCTGGATTTTCTCTTAGTATTCACTGTTAAAACAATGCCTGAATTAAATTATTTATGGACCCTTTTCTTAAGAGCCAGGTATCTCTTCTGCCCTTAAAACAATGTGCACATTTCAGTTTGCTTAGAATGAATAACCACTGAGAACAGTTCTCAGCTTTTTGCTGGTTTCATTGTAGCCTTGTTTTCTAATTCCATTCTTAACTTTTGTCTCCAGCATTTCACACTGCTTGACACACAGGCTGCTCATTTTTTAGATTTCCATTTTCATTGTTGCCTTCTAATGTATTTCTAGGATTTACAGGGTGATGAAGTTTAAGTGACTAAGATAGTTAAAAATAGGAAAAAAATATAAAGTAATGCTGAAAGGGTACCATGACATTCAGGAAAGAAAGGACAGATAGTACTGCATTGTTGTTTTCTCCTTTAGGTCATATCCTCCTTTTGTTCATGCAGAAGAAAACTACTCCAAGATGGAGCAAGAACAACATGTATTTCTCCCATCCATTATCTAGGGCATTTGGTGAGATGACACTGAAAGTTTGCAAGTGATCAAAGTGTGTGTCCATGTAAGACACAAACACTCCACCCAGCCATGGTAAGCTGAAATGCCTACAGCTAGAATTTACCAATCCCTCGAGATCCCCCTCCAGCTTCTGATCCCAAAATACTTCCAGAATATTTCAAAAAACAAAATCACTCAGCAGAAATTATAAATTACAATGCACAATGATTTTTCTTGGGCCGAGTCTAATAGATGCAGTTGACTGAAGCAGCAGTTCCCTGTACAGTTCATCTAAAACTATAGGATAGCCAAGGGCCAGGTCAGTGTTTGTAGCAGAGCTGAGTGCACTATTTGCCTTTGAGAATATTTGCAATACTTCCAGCTGCACGGATTAGAAAGCAACTAAAATTAAAGAGACAATTTTCAATCAGAGATTCTTATGGGAAATTTTCACTACTTTCTTCCCATCAAAATCCAAGATAAATATCCTGCTGCTTCCTATCATAAAATATTCTGGTTGAGAGTTAATGGAATTTAAAAGTCATTAAAACTATTCATTTGGTCTGTTGGGGGAAGGTGGGAAGAATGGAGCAGAGATGTTTTGTTTCTTCCAGAATTCAGAATTTCCAGAATTCAGAATTCTTCCAGAATTCCAGAATACTGAAGTACTAGAGAGAAAAAATATACCTGCACTTCCAAATAATTATTCTCTTCTCTTGAAGAAATTAATTTTTACCAGACTCAAAATTTACTTTGAAAACGCCAGGCTTGTATTCTTATGCAATAAGTTAATTACAACTGTAATTCAGCATATGTATTTTCTTTCCTTGAAAGAATAATGAACATTTAATTACAAAATCTGGATTATTCATTGAATTTTGGTAATAAGATCTCATGCTTTGCTGAGTCATAAAACGTAAAAGTTCATTGAGGAAGATCGCATCTTTGCAGAGTTATTTGAGTGTACCTCCCGTTTTCCTGCTGCAATTTAAAATCCATCAGAAATCCATCAGAGAGCTTATCCTCCAAAGCATTTCCGTTTGTTTCAACACTTGAAAAGAGGCCACCTGAGCAAATGGCCCAATTATCTCGTACAACAGTTCATGCATTTCTGAATTTTAAATAGGATGAGATTTCTGCTCCAGCTCTTTCCTGTCCATTATAAGGAGGCTCTCTGGGCTCTGTTCTGACACTTCAATGTCCAGAATCCAGGGTTTATATTTACATCTGAAATTAAATATTCATTATCTAAAAGCCAGCTATTTCAACTGCACTTCTCTTACTTTCCAAATTCATCCTTCCTCATAGAAACCACCATTTGTAAATACTTTGTCTGAGCATTACCAAAACACAATTAAAAGACTAACATGAAGGTAGCCTACTGCCTTACACAAACCGTATTTCAGCAAAGCACCTGAGCACATGTTCAGCTTTAAGCTTGTGAAGTTTTAGTGATGCCAGCAAAACTAAACTCATGCTTACTGTTTTGAGCCTTGAAACAATGCTTTAACCTTGGTTTAATGGAAAAGAACACTGGAAAGCACTAACCTGTGCATTTGCTGCTGTAGATGTTCTCCTGAAGCTCTACTTTGGCTTTACCTTTATGTTTACGTGGAGGCCCTGGGGGTCCAGGAGGCCCAGGTGGTCCAGGCTCACCTTTTGCACCTGTGTACAAAATGCAGTGTCAGGACACAGCCCTTCCCCAGGCAGCAGGAAACCTGCAGAGTACTGTACGTGTCCACAGGATATCCACAGAACAGCCTCTCTCTTTTTAATAGGTCCCTGAGTACAGAATATGGTGCAATAAACTCTCTGAAATGCTGTTTGTTAGAATGTGAACCAGATAGAGGTTCACAAGGAGTAGGACATCAATGCATTTTATCTGTCTGGATTACAGGCCCATTAGAGAGTTACAAGTTCAGATGCTACAATGCTGTAATTTTACAGAGTTTATATTTGGCTGCTTCACGTATTCCTTAGTGGAAATCTGCCCCTCATTTTCTAATAGAAAAATAAAACTACACTGAAATAAGGAGCAGGAGGAAGTCAAATGTATGAAAGCATTCCGGAAAGGGTGAAATTCACATACACTTCAACCCAAAGGCCAAGCAAAAAGGTTTTTGTGAAGACTTGCCTTGCAAACAGAACAATCTCCTGTACATAGCAATACTCAGACTTCCCTGTGTATATAAATCATATTTGTACAGGTTGGTCCAGCCCTTGCAGATCATATTCATGCTTCAGAAGTGGAGCATCTCTTTTTCTGTCAAGTGCACTGTTGCAAGAGAACTCCCAAGAGCGCTTTTCCATACCTTCTAATATCACATCATTGTTTGCATCCCCCTTTTTTCTCTTGGATCCTCTTGCACCTTTTCCTTCTGGCATACCATCCTTGCCAGGTAAACCCATTTCTCCCGGTTCTCCTTTCTGTCCTTGATCACCTTTTGGTCCTGGCAAACCTAGAAATAAAAAACATTTCAGTATCAAGAGCACTACTCCAGTATTAAGCACCAATTAATAAATATTTTTACTACAAACCATATTCACTCTAATTATATTTTTCACCTCTATTTAGCTGGATAGCTGTAATTTCTTTGGATTTCAAAGCAGCATTGTAACCTAATATGAAGGGAAGCTGTACCTATTTTTCCTCTTTTTCCATTTACTCCTCGTTCTCCCTTTTGTCCTGGAGTTCCTGGGATTCCATCTGATCCATTGTAGCCAGGCACCCCAGGAGGCCCTGATCAAACCAAACAGCATAACTGAATTTTCACTGTTGAATGCAAGTTACTCTGAAATCTACTGTATTTATATGCATCAGGTTTATATATATATATATATATATATTTAAACCCCAGCAACACATAACTCATACTTTTCTGATACAGAGAATTACTCCAAGCAGACCCACAGGCTAAGCAGCACAGAAAGAAAATAAGTACCCAATCATAACACAGCCTTGCAACCACCTGAGTGAGAACTGAGACAGAATTCAATAAGAAAGGAGGAAAAGTTATGGCAGAGGTGGGAGGGTGTAATCAGTAACCAATACTTTTTAAAAAGATGGTTAAATTACAATATTCATTTCCTTGGGAGGTTAATATATAAATTCATCTCTTCACCTAGATGCTACTTAAACATATTAATTTGGTTTTGATTAAATGTTCTATCCCTCCACTAGAAAATTAAAATGTCTAAAACCTTCCCTCTCTCAGAAGGGACATGAACTGACTTAAACACAAGCATTCTACAGGCAGGCAGTCATTCAGCCCTCCCTTTATCTAATTAGCAAAGGACGACAATTTTGTGAAAGATACATTTCTGTATTTCAATATTTTGTACCAGCAGATGTTTCAATTACCCCCCCAAATATTTCTGCAATTGTCCAAGTGTCTTACCTGGGGGTCCTGGGGGGCCTATAACAATTAAAACAAACAAACAAACAAAACAAAACAAAACAAAACAAAAAAAACACAACAAAAACAAAAACAAACAAACAAAAAAAAGCACCACAAGAAAGAAGAAATGGTGAGTTTAAGCTAGCAAGAAAACAAAGCAATTCCAAAATGAATGGATTAGCACTAGATCAGAACAGTAAAAGGGTAAGAAAATCTCTCCAATTTCAAGATGACCATCTATCTGTTTAACTGCTTTGTATTATAAATAACTATCTGAGCATTAGCAGTAACTCAAGCTTGCCAAAAGAGTAACACCTTTACATAAACATGTTTTGCTTTTTTCAAATTTCAATTGATAAAGGTTTGGCAACAACTTCTGCAATGTAACCTCACTGTCAGGGGCTTTGGTGCCTTCACAGAGCCATGGATGCAAGACACCTCACAGTCATATTTCCTTTATGTGAGTGTTCTTCAAAAACCTCTTCTAGTTGAAGAATATTGGTTTTACAATACTGATGAATGTCACAATTAAAAATACTGTTGGAAATACACATTAAAAATGCATGCCACACTTCTCTGTGTTTTACAGATATTTCATTGCAATTCAGGACTCAGACTATTTAAATAGGAAAAAAAAAAGTCTTGCCATTCATATCAACAGTCAGACTTTTCACATGTGATAGCTATCCAGTCTGGATCAAGCTTCCCACAGAAACTGGTTGCTACATTTTAGAAATAGGACTTGCTTCAGTCATTCAGCAACTTGTAATACAGAAAAATCTGTCTCACTCTCTTACACATCCTAGAATGTAGGGCTCTAAAGAGAAGCAAGTAGAGCAGCCAAGAGTAAAGCAAGATTAACCAGAACCATGTCTGTGATTTATCATCTGTGATCCCCAATACACATTAAAAATTTTTTTGAAATGGAAAACCACTTGGAGAATACAAAGGTGACAGTTGCAATTAAAGAACCAAATTAACTCTGTGAACATTTTTATCCAGCCAAAGTACTGTCTTGTTTCAACCAAACTTTTTACAACAGAAAATAACAGTAATTACTAGATTTCCCTAAAGATGACAATTTTCAGCATTAATTACAAAGCATTATGAGTCAAGTGAAAACCATTTTACACTGCCATTATAGGAATCATCCTTTTTAATCAGTACAGACAGTAATACCTGTTAACATCTTTCTGGCAGTTTTCTAGTAAATGGCTATTTCTTTCACAGTATGTTACCTCCATTAGTGTAATGGATTGAATTACTTCCTCATCCCTAAAGCTGAGGCTCCTTGTATAAGTGTAAGATACGTAAGAAAGGTGCTTGAAAAAGCATGAATGTCACTGATGCCTACAGCAGAGAAAGCCACTCATGTAATGGTGTTAAAAGAGAAAAAGGTGCAAAAGGCACCAAGTAACATGAATTTACAAGTCTGAAGCCCAAAAAAAACCAAAACTTAGTTTGTCTGTGGTTCAGCCACTGTTGCAATCAGAATTGATGTACAGCTTCAGAAATATTATTTAACATCTGTGTGTACAATAGTAATTCTCATTTATGTTTAATCAGTTGAGTCAAATGGACCTTATTGAAAATTCAAACCAGACAGCAAGTTAAGCATTTTCTTTAACTCATAAATCTGGCTTCTTTCTAATCTTATAATTTCCAAAAGGAACACAACTTGTTCTGTGACAGACCTCAAAGCTGGACCATAGCTCTTAAATTGGCTACTATGAGACACTCTTCACCAAACCCCACAAAACTTTCCACACCTTCTCGTGACTCAGCCATCAGCAGCTCCAGGTCCTCAGTGGTGACATGTGACTTCACTAAGTGCCACTGCTCCACTGGAGTTGTAACAATGGAAGCAAGTTTCTACCCCCTGCATATTCCTCTGGTGTTAGGCCTGAAGTGTGACATATGCAAAAATATAATGACTAAAGCTCAACTGGTATTTGAAACACCCAAGTCTAAAAGATTTGCTTATAAAAATTACATCAAAGAGAAATGGCTCCAAGTAGCATCAAGTTCCTTAAATTCCAGCATTTATATTAAGAGGGTACAGACAAGTCCCAAAGTGGTACATATTAATCTTTTTAAAATTCTGATAAATAGAAGGGTTTGGACACAGTTATTGACCTCAGGTTCTTTGAAAACATTGTTTCTGTGTTCCTGGAGGTAACGTAGATGTAATGCTAAAGGCAACAAACATACCTGTTAAACATATCCCTTTTGTGCTGTTACACAAATCCACCATCACTCGGACCTAATGTTGCAAAGAAATTAAAGTTAAAAACAATGTATTTCATAAAAGTATCAGGTTCACTTTACCTACAGAAATAATTCCAAACCCAAAGATACAACTGGCCCTTTGTGCTTATTCGAATAAGCTATTCAGAATACTCTAACACTGTGACACCATCCATCTCTTTGGGCAGTGTTTCTCTCATAGGACTCTGTTCAATAGACCTCAGTTTAATCCTTACTGAAAATATGAATAAAATATTGGGCAGACAACTCCATACATCACTTAGCCATTAAATTTCACACATTACTGGAACACATGTGGTTGTCCATGCATGGACTCTATCAGTAGAAGATCCAATTATCAGCCAATAAAAACTACATTCAATTTTATTTTATATTTGTATTAAGTGATGGAAACTTTTCTAATGAAGCATACCCAGGGAGAAAGATGACCTGTGTTCCAAGTAAGCAATTTCTCATCTTTGAATAACTAAGATGTACAAATTTGAAATGGACCTTCATCCACTCAAAATAATTCAAGCAAAACAAGACTTTATGAAACCAAGCTGGAAGGCACATTCATAAAGATGCTTTTAATCTAGAGTAGACTAAAATTTATCAAGAGGAGTCATCTTTACACTGTTCATGATCGAGCAAATATTCACATTACATGTCCTGCATAATGAGAGTCAACACTAAAACATTTTGCTACTCATCAAAACAAAACCATGAACTCTGGAAGTCCCTCAACTCTCTATGGGAGAGTCTAATGTTTATAGCCAGAAAACAAAGGGTCACTATTTCAGGGCTGTGCAATGTGTGATAGTTTATGAACCATTTACCCAGAGCTGCACATTTGTTGATCTTTGTGCATTTACTCTATCTACAATTAATAGAAATTAATGGAATGCACTAGTCCCAAAAGACAGAAGGAACAAGTGCAAGGCAATCTGAAAGGCAAATTGAAGTTTAATCCTAGCAAGGTTGTTTGACACTGTCAATCATTATTTTTAAAATTTGTGCATCATTAGTTTCAACTGCCAAATCTAACAGACTCAAATAGAGGACAATTAGTTTAATGGAAAGTATCCTTTTGCTGCAAAACCAAACCATTTTTGACAATGAGTTCCTGTTCTGTCTAATACATGCTGAGAATGTACTGATTACAGACTGTACTAGAACAGTACATTTAAAATTTTAGACTCTGTTTAAATTAGCTGAGAAGTGCTACTGATTTTGAATATCAGAATATGCTTGTTTTCTTTCCCCTCACACTCCTCAAAAACACTTGGCTCCTACCCTCTAATTTGTAAAAAAATATGGCTCTCAAGAAAATAACCTGTGACAGAACCGCCAGCTTAGCTATGAAAGATGAGCAGATCATGCACAACCAGCATCATCACTAAGAAAAGCTACAGATGAAAACATCTTATTTAAATACTAAAATCTTAGTTTTCTCATGGAGAAATGGTGGAAAAATAAAAATAAATTAAAATAAACCCCTAAACTATGAAATATTACTCAGATAATTGGTAGCCACCATCTCTTGCACTGTCTTAAATCACACTTTGAATCTTACTGGCCTGTTACCCTCCCATCAGCCTTTCTGCAGCAGCAGATTTGCCAGTTCCCTATTTTTGCTCACCTGCAAAATAAATATACGTATACTTAAATAAGAAGCTCTGAAAAAAAATCTATGCTCATGTTATTAGAGCTAACATGATTTTTGCTGCCTGCAGTTATGTCAAAGATTCATGAAGAGTGGGCACACAGCTGTGTTCTGAGTAGGGGCTGTGCAGAGCAGTGGGAAGCTGATACCTGCAGTGGCCCTGCAGAAGTGCCTCCCCTGCCAGAGGGAACCTGCTCAGGCCAAGCCTCTGTGCAGGCCCACATTGAACACGGGCCACCAGTGTCACAGGGGTCATCCCACCAACTCTGAGGAACTTTGTCTCACACTACAAAAGTAGCCAAGTCTTCAAATTACATTAGTGGGAGTTAGATTCAAAATACAGAAATGCAGGAGTGGGAGGAGGGGGTGCTTGAATATTTTTCTAAGGACTCTTCCCCTTGAGCAAATGATGCTGCACACAGTTACACACTGTGCAGTGGCCAGAATGAAAAATGTTTGATGGTAGTAAGAATAAAAAGGCATCAAACCCTCCCAAGCAGCTCCCTGCAGGATACACAGATTTAATGAAGCACATCACACAAAGCAGTAGTCACAGTGGACATTTAGAGACACAAGTGCACGGTCTGGCCACGTGCTGTTCAAATACACACAATGTACTCAGTGCTATTTGGAGAGGGCAATAAAATTAATGTAATCTGTAATCATGGTACCTATTGACAGCAGAGTAGCACATTTAATGACCACTGTCAAAATTATTCAAACTCTCACCTGCAAATAATGATCCCAATCTGAGCACCTAGCAGTAAATGGCATTGACTGTCCTCAAGCCCTATCAGCCCTTTCCCCAATAATTTTATTTGTGGATCTTTTGGATTTAAAAAAGCAATTTGTATCAGATAGAGCAAAACAAACTGCAGCTGCCAAATTCAGGGATGACTTCCTAAAAAAAAGTTATTTTAAAGACAGTTTTGAAACAAAAGTTTTTTACAAAAAACAGTACAAAAGACAGTTTTTTACAAAACCACATGATTTTACAGATGTTTACTTTTTGCAGAAGTCTTGTACTACAAATTCTATACTCAAAGCACAATGACTTAAAGGGCCTAGCTAAAAAAAACCATTATTCTAAAACCCAAACAATGTAATTATCAAGACTCCATGCTTTGAACACCTGTGCTTGACACTTTCATTAGCCCTAATATTAATGGAGATGTTATCACTGTAAAGTGAGGATTGCAATAGTTTATTAACAAAAATGCCATCAGAACATGACTGAAGAGGTATTTTCTGTAAATAATTTTTTAAACCAGAAATATTAATACTCAAGTAAGAGCCTGAGTTACACTTTTGTGCACGTAGACCTGCAATCCTTACTGGGACAGTTTCCACTAAAGTTCTCTCCACAATAATATTTTTCTTGCATTTCTTCTAGCTCCAAACTCAAAAGCTTTTCAATCTAGTCAAAATTTTTCAACTATACAACCTGTGTAATTTTTCACCTACATGACATTAGTTCCTACTGAGCAAGATCGTCTTTTCACTTATGTGCAAAAAATTGTGCTGTTCTGCCAGAGAAAGGACATACAGTTCTCCTGATCCATCAAATACCACCTCAAATTTAGCACTTACTGGAAGGGCATTATCAGTTTCAAAGAGATGCCAGGTGATGTTTAGTGCCTCGTGCTGAGATGCTGAACAGCACAAAACACACGGGAGTTCTGTTAGTGGTGTTAGTTTTAAAACCGGAAACGCTGGAAACTGGAAGGCTTCTTACTGCAACGAAATTTTGGAGTTTCACTAAACCCCCAGATTCCCTCCTTTTGTGAAACTCTCGTTTGTAGAGCTGGATAATACCCTGCAAGCTCCGCGGCCCAGCGGCTCTGACGCCCAGCATTCACAGAGCCGGCAATGGGGCAGAGCGCCGGCTTCGCTCCAGGTGAAGGAGCGGGCGGGACGCGGCCAACGCGAGTGTCCGCCCGCTGCGCTCCTGGGGCTGCGGCCGGGACAAGCCCCGGCTCTCCCGACCCCCCGGCCCGAGCGCAGCCCCGCGGCGGGGCCGTACCGGCACCATGGAGTAGGTGAGCATCATCAGCATCTCTTCGCTCTCGGCGCGCAGGTGGCCGCGGGCGCGCTCCCCGCGGCGGCTGCGTTTGGTGCGAGCGGCGGGCGCGGGGCCGGGG
>VZRH01001842.1:233115-279894 GCA_013397555.1 Urocynchramus pylzowi
GGGCAGCGGGGCCGCCGCCGACCCCTCCCGCACCCGCTGGGCACTGTCCCCGCAAAGCCGGGCTGGACGGGGGAGCCGCTCCCAGTCACTTCCAGAGAGGGATGCGCCTGGGACAGCATGTGACCCAAACGTGCTTTCAAACGACTGACGTTGTACGTGGCTTTTTCCAGGTGTCAAACAGTGAGACTGCATAATAAAAATCCCCCCGTTAGACAGATCCTGTCATCACATAGATCCATGACACGGGTCATGCAGTTCATACTATCACTGTGCTCTCTTAACGAATACCATGTGTCATTCACTTACAGAAATTGACCCGTTGCTTTAGATGTTCTAGCACAGACCTGTCCCAAATCACTACTGCTAAACCTCCGGTGACACGGGATATCTTTAGTATAGCAAATTTTGTTATCAGTTAATTCATAGCCAAGATAAGAAAATGAATTACAGGATATAGCAGAATCTGTCCAAATACCAAGACTTCATGAAGAATGTGGAAGCTCTTGAACTCAGAAGACTTATCAAAAAAGTTATTTTTAAAGCTGACATTTCAAATCAAAGCCATGCACATTCTTATATTGATACCACTTCAAATCGACCACAAGAAACTCTCAGCTTTTGAATGCCAAGTTTTCTACAAGAGAAGGCTTTGATCCTTTGTCAAAGTGGCAATTCTCTGCTGCAACTGATCACACGCATTTTGTCTCCATTCTAACTATGCCATTGACCTGTAATTCATGCTAATCCCATGGTACATTGACAGATGAACTATTAGGTCAAACAAATCTGAACTCAATACACTCAGTTCTGCTACAGCTGCCTAAGCACGGTGGAGAAGCAAAGACAGGAAAGCAACTCCATAATGTTAAATTTCTAATCTCTTTGAAATAAAAAATTACTGCAAAAAGTGCTGGTGTCCTCAGGCATTACATCAGAGACCCTTTCCTTATGAAACTGCCACGACAGGTACAGGTCAAACAAGATAAAAGAAGAGAGAACAATCATTCCATCTCATCCCGGGATGGCAGATGAGACAGAAGAAAAGCACCACACACCCAAAGGCATAAGGCTTATCAGCACAGAAACAAAGAATAGTTTGGGCTGAAAAGCACCTTTAAATGTCACCTAACCCAATCCCTCTGCAGTGAGCAGGCACACTTTCAAACAGACCTGGTTACTGAGAGCCCCATCCAATCTGGCCTTGAATGTTTCCGGGGATGGAGCACCTATCACCTCTCTGGACAACCCGTGTCAGTGTTTCACCAGACTTACAGTGAAATACTTCTTCCTTATATCTAGTCTAAACCTACTCTAAGATAGTCTAAGGAATAATCACAAAGCCAAATGTGCAAACACTTGCTGAAAAATCATTTGAGGCTTTGGACCTTGGCAAACTATTCTGAAGGTACCACAAAGTCCTCCATATATGTGAATAGCCTTTCTGATGTCAGTGAGGGTTACAAGAATAATTGCTTTCCCCAATATATCTACACTGAGCAGGACATTCCTGGGTGTGGAAAATCCCCTGGCCAGTTGGGGTCAGCTGTCCTGGCTGTGCTCCCTCCCAGCTCCTTGTGCACCTGCTCACTGCCAGAGCACGAGACTCTGACAAGTCCCTGACTGCAGGTGAGCACTGCTCAGCACCAGCCAAGGTGCCACTGCGGTGTCAGCATTATTCCCAGAACTCCAAAATGCAACACTGCACCAGCTGCTAGGAAAACAAATAATTTTATCCTAGCCAAAACCAGGAGACTCTGCAGTTGATGTCCCAGCTTAGCATAGAAGTGCATATTTGAGTTTTGCTTATAGTATTACTCTTGTAAAGGAGAAAGAAGAGAAAGAAATAAGACCTTGCATAGAATTTCCCAGAAGACTTTTCTTAAGAAGGCTTAGTTTATAATTCATAGGCATAACAAAATGAGTAAGAATCTATCACACCAGCAAACTAAAACTTTCTGTCCAAGAACAAATAGAACTACACCCCAGAGACCACACAGCATAACAAACAGCAATTCTTCATTTTTATTGTCCATTTCAAAGTGCAGTGATTGAGCAAAAAAAAGAGTATAATAATTATGAGCTACAATTTGGAGAATAACAAAAGCAATACAGCACTCTTAGCACTCTTGCTTTCCCATCTGCCTAATTTTGCAAGGTTTTCTCTCCATTACAATCAAAAAGCGACTGAAAATTGTTCATTTAATAAATGGGCCTTTGGATCACCACAGACACCCTATCCAAGGCTGCAGTCTGGAACCTGCTGGGTTGGAAGAATGGCAGAATTCTTCCCCAGGCCCTGACATTTACCAGAGGTTTGTATGTGTATGGTAGTGTATGAAGACCCGTACTTGGCTTGCTAGGACACACAGTTACACTTCTGGTGAGAAATTACCCAAGTTTTGAAAGTCAGGAATCAGTTGTCAGCACAATTTTGTGGCAAAGAGGTTCCCAAGACTGCACTGAAAGTCCTTTTAGCTACTCCAGTGGCAGGAGGACCTGACTGACTGGGCTGTGGACATTCCCATCCCTGCTTTCTACTGAGTGTTCCCCTAGCCCATATGAGCAGCAGTTCATTCAAATGTCTCCATGTTATCCTCTGCTACTGCCTGATAATCCTGGGTCTCCTTCTGGATCTCTTGTCCCTGTGTAACACAGCTGAGATTTTGGCTCATCCATACAGCACTTGTTGCCAGCTGCAATTCACTTCATGGTCAAGGCCTCTGTTCCTTCACAGTGATAAAAACCCATGGTCCCAATGGTGATCTGCAAAGCAGAATGGAGGCTTGGGAATGCTGTTGGTAAATTCTACAAACCTTACCACTATTTTCTTACCAAAAAATCAGAAAAATTTGCTCAGTAGCAATTTAAACCCGTGTGAGAAAAGTGTTATCCCCTAGATCCATCATTTTCTCAGTTAGGTAGAATGCCAGCAAGCAGCACTTCAATTATTTCGTGGCATTCAGAGTCTGTGTCTCTAAAGCACATCCTAACACGACTGTGCATCATAACTGACAGGGCATACATACAAAGGTCACATGAATCTGCCCAAGTAGTACTAGAACCAGAAAGAAGCTATCAATATGCAAACTGCAGAGACAACACCATGTTTTTTCTTTTTAGAATTCCAGCTTTGCAGAGCTGAAATAAATTTCCAGGAAATAAAACATAGCTTTCCCACAAGAGGTATTTTTGTATCCAAATTACTCACTATGTGTATAATAAAAAATATTCCTTGATTATTCTCAAGCTGACAATGTATTCAGACTGTGCCACACATAACTAATGCTCCCACTGATGTTTTACTTTGTAGAAGTAGTTATTACTAAAATCTCATCTATTTTGGCAGCTGAGTCAGTGATAAAGCACATTGGAGATTGGAACATTATTTTCACTTGGGTCGATAATGCTGGAAGAAGAACCAAGTTGCTGAGGACAATGCTCTTATGAGACAGTTAACCAAACTGCCTCTGATCATGCCATGAAAAGATCAGACAGATTACAGTCTTTATGAATGCTATCAGAAAGAAGGTAGTCTCTTTTCCTGAACTAGTGAAAGTGAAAAAATGGTCTTTTAAAGCTTTCATAACTTGCCGTGATAAGTTACAGATTTTATTGGATCTCCCTTCTTCTCAAGAAATACACCAGAGTTTTGACATATTCAAAACTATATTTTTTGATATATTCATTCCAAAGCTACTATACATTCCAAACCTACAAATTAGAAGGGGGAGATCATTCTTTGGACTGCCAAAGTGATGAACAGTTAAGGCTTTTCGGTAAATTTTTTGTGCTTTCCATTGCCACAGCCGACACTGGTGAGTGCTGCAGCCACATGTTCAGCATGGATGCACTCACAAAGGAAGCCCCAGTCAGAACTGTAAATGCCCTTCCTCCTCACCCCTGCTCCCACTGCTCAAACCATGGGATGCACCAGCAGCTGAGCAGAGTTGCTCCCTCCAAATCACAGCTGCACTTTAATATTGGCACTGAAACCAACACTGTTTCTACAGCAAAGAGCTAGCTTAGAAATATTAAAAGGCTTCTGACTACATGCAAAATGAGGCTTGATTTTGAAATTCATATTAGGTCCTGGCGTATTCATGTTCAGAAAAACTGGAACACGTAGGTTTGAAATGTCTTTGCAGCAGTTGTAGGTCAGCCACAATAGCAGATTTAGTGATTCAGACCACACTAAGTTGTGTGATCAACCTCACCCCACGGAATTAATTCAAGCTTCTGTCAGGCACACACACCAGAACGCCTCCTACTCCATTTCTGCACATAAATTCCACACAGATTACAGCATATTGGATACAGGCTTGCTTTTCAAGGAAAAAAAATACTGGAAGATGATAAAAATACAAAGAAAATACCATAATTCTCATTATTTTGTATCAGAGGAGGCATGGAAAAGATGGCATAATACCCCAATGGCATAATACCCCTTCAATCTTGTATTGTGCTTTTTGGTGGCACAAATATATAAAGCTCCTCAAGGAATCAGCCACAAACATCTTTAAAATTACTTCTGATTTCAGGAAATTCCTATTTAGTACAGAGCTGCAAGAATAAGAAAATCTATGCAGAGGAAAGAATACACTGGCTGTTACTTTGGAATATCTGGCCTTATTATAAATCATAAATTAGGACTCAGTGAAAAGTGTTTCTTAATAGGCAGGTCAAACTGGTGTTTGAAATTCAAAATAGAACCCATAAATATCTGCAAGGGCTGCAGCACAAAGAGTAGCATTCAATGGCATCAACAGAATGTCTCATTTCTTTGAATGCACATTCAATAAATTGGAGGAAGATGCCTTCGAGATGCTTCATCAGGGCACTGGCAGCTAAAGACTATTTTCCCAGAAAACTGCTCAGACTTCCTCCAAAACACATTAGAAAAAAAAAAAAATCAAAGCTGCACCATAGACAAAGATGACTTAAAGAGCAAAGAAAGAGAACAATTCAGACACCATGGCTACAACAACCCAGTCATAATCTAAATTATGGGAGTAAAAGCAACTGATCAAAACACATGACAAATAGGAAGTGACTTAAAAGAGCTATCACATCTTTGTACCACCACTGAAATCTGAAAACGATGAGAGGAACTGTAGAAATCCAGATAGCTATCCTTGAAAATAGTCACTGTTTTTTGCAGAGAATCCTGCAGCTCAGTAAGGAAGCAAAGGACAAGGACACTCCTCAACTATCCTGAAACACAGTCAGGAATTAAATATTAAATATTCAGTATCAAACAAATTATCAAACTTATGTTATCTCCATACTGAGATATAAGACAGCAAAGAACATTTTTTGGTATTCCAAAGGTATTCCATGAAGGCATTGGAATACCAATGAAGGTATTCCAACAACTCAGAAAAAAATTGGAGTTTGCATACTGGATACTCTCTTACACCATCCACTTTTAAGAGGTCTGCACTCCAAGGAGCAAGAGTGGATGTTTCTGTGTCCCAGGTATAACAAAAATAAAGAGAAAGGTATAACAGGTATATTGGCCCAGGTATAACAGAAATAAGGAGAAATAAAATAGCTGGATACAAAATAGAGCAGAATTAAGATTTCCTCTCTGCTTCAAAAACCTCTCTCCACATCATTTCACTGTACATGGCACCTATCACCTTACAGCTACTACTGCACAGAGCTTTAACCAGCTCTTTGTCACAATGCACTCTCTGCAGCTCTTGGTAATTTTCAGTCAGGAAGCATGGAATACAAGCATTGAATACAAAAAAAGCAGTATTCCAGCGTTTTCCCCCTCAACTTTTTGTCATTCATGTTTACCACTGTGATTCACAGAGGATTAAATATAATTTTGCCTATTTGAGCATTTTTAACACATTAATTTTATATATAACTATACACATCATAAATATACATTTTAAGACTATTTATAAAGCCAAGAGAAAGAAATAGCACTATATAATAGCACTGTTTAATCTGTCATACAGAAGAAATGTCAAATAATGAATTTACTACTGGTATCTTAGATTATCAGAAAACTGAACACAGTCATAGCTGCAAACACAGCTGAAAAATAAATGGACCAACTGCACTGGGATAATTTATAAATGGAGAACAGCAGTGTGATCTCAGAACACTCACAAGAAATCTGCTCTGTATTAGGTAGATTTTTATAGGCACTGTATGCCAACTCATATCAAAACCACGGGACATATTCTTTGAGGTCCTGATAGGAAAACCCCTTGCAATTTTAGAGACACAGAGAGGTAACAAAGACAATTAAACAGTAAAACCATGCATTAGAATGACATAAAAACCAGCTATATTAATGCAATTTAAATCAATCTGACATTTTTATCTTTAAAATCTAGCAATAATCTAGAATTGGATCTTCTTCACTTAGAAGAGTTCAAGTTTCCAACAGTAACCAAATAATTGCCAACTATCTATTCACCAAAAATCAGGATAAAAATCACATACACTAGATTAACTAAAGAGGAACCTTTAATGAGCTTATCCCTGACACCTCAGTGCCTCTTACAGACAGTTTTGGGAACTCGGTGAGCAGACACAGACCTCAGAGTCACTCTTAGAAATGGCTGCTTTTCCTCTACCACTGACAAAGCAGGGCCAGAAGACAGGTTTAGACCTAAATGTCTAGAGTTAAGGAAAATTAATCATATTCACAGAAGTATTACCACCCAAGGAAAGACTGATGCTAAAACAAATCTTGCTCAGACACATTCCCTAAAAGACTCTATTCCAGTGACTCCATAATCTCAAGATATAACAGAAAAGGGAATCAAGGCAAGAAACAGGAGATAAAATATACATTTTTATTACTAGATTGGACTTTCAATATGTGTTTCTAAATATAAATTATCTAGAAGCACAATTTTCAGAAAAGCTGCACATACAATAATAGAAGGTATAGACATAAAACTATATTTTGGGTATTTTGCCCTGTTCAGGGAGAAAGTGTGGAAGGCACTTGGGTTTTTCCAGGTGAAGAAAGGGGTACATTCCCTTCCCCCAAGCACCCTTGTTTCAGAGCTGTGTGTGCTTTGATTTGCAGAGCAGAAAATGTGCAAGTCTGTGCAGATCTCGAAATGGCACATGGCTGTGACACAACATTCAGATTGTTCTGGGAATACAGGATGGAGGGGGCTCTCTGGCAGAATACTCAGTTCCTTTGCAGGAATTGTAGCTGCAGCCCACGTCAGCCAGCAATTTGGCACATTCCATGTCTGGGAAGAAGCCTCTCAGACTGCACTGTCTGAATCTGTGTTTCTTGTCTCCACAGTGAAAGATCTGAAGATATCACAAAAGGACTAGAAATGCCACAACTCATAACTCAAAAAAATTTAGTAATTTTCTAAACTAGCAGCTCAAGTCAGAAAGACTTCTGAGAAAAGTGTCATTTTATCAGGTTTTTTGAACATGAATGACTGGATGCTATAGCACTGAATTCCCAAACCACTTTCTGTGAGTGCAGAGGTCCTCCTGTAAGGAGTAGGTTGGATGAAATAATGACATAGATGATCACAACATTTAGTGTATGCAGTGTGTTGGTGATCTGTATGTAGAGTTTGTAACTAATGTTAGGATAGCAATTAAACATGATAATACATTTCTTCAATGCAATTAAACATAATAATACATTTCTTCAGGTGGGAAAGCTGGAAATCAGTGCTTAAGCTACTAGGTAGGGGAAGTGCAGCAGTGAGGAAAAACTGCAGCATTTCTGCAGCCAGATCAGATACTAAAAAAAAAATAAATAAATAAAAACAAACAGAAAACAGAAAAACTGCTCCTTCTAGAGTGATTCACCACATCATATTACTCTTCAGTAGAGATGAGATGCAGACTGATTGTGGGCTAATCCTAGAAATTTTTTTTAATATTCTGCTTTTGATGTAATTTGGATGCTGATAAGTGTCCTTGCACAGCTCAGTGACTACACAAAGCCACCTAATTTGTCTATTTATATACTAACTTTAGAATTCATACTGATATGCATGGGGGATTGTCATTTTTGTGTTACAGAATTAGACTGGGATTTATTACAGGTATGTACAGAGTCTGGAAAGTAGAGGTGAGGATTAGTTAATACATAAATATTTATGTGAAGCAAAGCCACAATGATGGGTTTGGTTGTTCATTAAAAAAAGAATAGTTGTAATCTAATAGTCTAACCTGATTTTTATTGCTTATCATTCAAGCCTTGGATCAATAATTTATTTAGTTTTATGGAAGATCTACTGGACCTGGCCTTTCCTGGGCCTAGAAATACAATCTAAGTCATTAAGAAAATACAGACCAGGAGATTTCCTCTGGATTACACTCACCAGCCAGTGGTTTCAGTCACCCAAGCACAGCAGAGAAACTTCTGAGAACATTTAGTAGGAAGCAGAGGGAATTATCACAGGCAGAGACTGAAGTAACACAACCATTCTGCTGCCAAGGTATTTCCTTCAGAGTTAGCTTAGCTAATACTGTGGAGTGCTGCCCTGTGAGATGCTGGTTTGAGATTATTTACAAAGGCTTAATTCAGAATCACTAATAATTCTGAATATTTCAGGTATTAAAATTGACTGGATTCCACCAAACATTGAAGAGGATTTTGAACCATTTCTGGTGTCTTAGACATAATCTTCAGCAAACAGATGTCTTCAGGTGAATAAATTTCAGTACTGCTTCTTCAGCTTGAGTTTATCTTGTTACAAGTAGGTTTTTGGAAAATACATTGTGTTTTACTTGTGTACACACACCGGTAACTGTGAGCAATTTTGAAATGGACAAGTAAACATTTCGTTGTATGTCTGGCTGATAAACACAATTACAGATAATTCTTACCTGTGCAGGTTGTGATACATTCAGCTTTGTTTACATTTCAGAACTTATCAGAAATTACCTGGACTAAGCATACTTACATACAGCTTTAAAGATAATTTTTTTACAGTTCACCACAATTGCCATACATTGTGGGTCATGAATTCTGAGCTCACAACCAAAGAGCAATTTTGGCTGTTTTGCTACACATCTATAGGTAACTCTTTTGGTTTTGCCCACAGCTTCCTCTGCAGATGGTTACAATTGTCACACTGTGTGGTGTACATGAAAATATAATATTCCATCAAACTCTTACATGAGAGAACCTAAACATAAAACACATGTTTCTACAAAACTGACATGCAGCTTTTGCAAGGTGGAGCCATAACAGGAGGTTAAAAGAATATTTTTCAACACAGTGGGAATTATCTTAAAGAAGCATTTTTGACCTGAAATTCTACACAGCTTGAAGTTGGGTTCATTAATGGTTATGGTATGTTTTTCCTCTGTAGACCATTTCAAAACATTTGTTACTTGTATTTAACAAAACAGCACAAATTAAAAAAACAGAATACTTTATGAGAATCTGATGAGCCCCGAAATACTTCATAACTTGGTCTGATATACAGGCAAAATTATATAGTCCTAAAGCACTGAAAAACCCTTTTTGTACAAACTACAAGCCCAGTGCACAGAAAATGCTTTTGCAATTTTCTGCTGTGCCTACAAGCAATACACTCTGCATGGTTCAAAGCAGGTGCAGAGAGGCTTCTCTGGAGCCTCTTCACTTCAGAGATTGTGCAGCCAAAGCTGTCTTAACAGAGAAATTGATATCACTAACAGCACTTGAAGAAGCAGATTAGAGGATTCAGAACAGCTAGAAGTAGTTAACAGAATTTAAACCTGGTGGCCATGTACCTTCTTTCCAAGCTAAACTTTAGTGTTGCATTCAGTCCTTGAATTCTACTGGGAAAATGCCTGCAGCACCTTCAGCAAATGCTCCTGTTCTCCAAGCATGCTTAGCAGGGCTACTTTGACTGGCTGGGAGGTTTGGCTATATTTCCATTTCAGCAAAAGTTTAGCACGTTTGTTTTGAACTTTCCATGGAAAGTATCCCCACTTGTTGAAAAAAAGGTTGCCTGAATCATCCCACATTATAACCAAGTGACCATTAAAAAGAATTTGATGTGATACAATGACAGAGCAGTGGATTCAGGTTCCCACTATGACTGCCAAATAACAGATATTTGCTTAGAAAAAGTAAGTGGACACTGGAGCATTTTCTGAATATGACACCAGCAGATGGCAAGTGGAGAAAAAAACAGGGGAAGTATTTGCAAGTTTACAAGTTTATGTCACCTTTACTGCAGACATCACATAAAAGAATACTGCATGAGACTTGCAAAGACATCACTGTGACAGCAGAGCTAAAAAAAAAAACAAGGAGAAAAAAAGAGTATTTAACTGACAAAGAATCCTGTAATAATCTGAAGACTCATCCTGAACTGCTCTGAACATCTTGCACATTTTTCCATGACAAGAGAACAGATTGTCTCTCAAAGCACCTTTCTCCACTCTCCAAAGTGTTGCTCTCAAATTATTCTCATGCCCACAGACAAAGACAGAAAATCTAAGACAGTCCTCACTTGTTCTTGCACATCAAGGACAAAAATCATCACACACCTCTTTCTTTTTCTCACCAGCTGAAATGCCAGTTCAGGAAAAGGAATAAAATGAAAACAAGTTGACCAGCTAACAAGCTGAAAGTGTAGATGCTCAGGCACTTAATAAATAGAGAGTTAGTTTTAGACAGTGCATCCATGACCTGTTCCTATAATACACCATTACAGCTGCTTCTGCCTGTGACAAGAACATGCTGTCCCCTTCTTCAAAATAGGTAGTACTTCTTGAATTAACAAGTGTGGTCTACAATAGTCTCAAGATTTGAACTTATGTAGGCAGACTAATAGGAAAAAAATATCTATACTGTTAACTCCTTCCACTTTGGCTTTCATTTGGAGTTTTTACTGCTGTTCTATCAATCTGATATGGACAAAATGAGAAGAGTGATTTTTGGGGAGAAATGTGAGAGAAGCAAAGGCCTGACCCACAGCTGGGCCAGAAACCTCTCCAGGACACCCCAGAGGAGGAGGGTGACCCAGACAGCAGCAGTGCACAGGAGTCCCTTATGGAATTTGACTGTGAGCCAAACACTCCCTTCCATAAACAAGGGAGCCTGAGTGAGCTGCCTTTGGGCCCTCCCTGTGGGACTGCAGGGCACAGATCTCCCCTCCAGCCTCCCCAGGTGGCTCCTCAGGACAGAGAGACCTTCTGCTAATGACAGAGCTTTGGATGAGTCCAACTCAAGCTTCCTCGAAATTGCCCCTAGACTGCACTCCAGGTGACTCTCCCCTTGAGCAGGGACACCTCTCAAGGTTTGAGGTTCCTTACCTAAGACCAGGAGATTCTTCCTTACAGATTTATTGTGAAAATGACCCTCAAAAGCCAGCTGAACCAGCCCTGCTCCTGCTCACCTCCTTACATATGGATTATTCAGAGGAAGAATGAGTGTATTAAAGCCCAGAGCCCACAAACATCACATGAGACCTATTTTTAAGAAAATTAAATCTCATGTACACAAATTAAGGAGCTGCATTCAGTCATACTGAAAACTGACCATTTTGCCTGCATTTGTTCCAGATAAAAGAAATCACTGAAGAGATCTTTTTGAGTGTTCAAGGCCACGTGGAACATCTTTTATAAAACTCCTTACATCAACAACATTCAAATCATCAACAATCAAAAAGAAACCCAGCAAAAACACCAAACCCCAAGTACCCAAAGAAGACTTATACCTGTCTCCAGGCAGTATAGGCAGAAAGATTTCAAGAGGCTCTTATGGATTGTTTTGTACCTGACAACATCATGAGCTTCTCCTAAAACTTTTCTTTCCTTCCAGAATAAGAGCTAATGTTCTTTTTTGAAACTTTGATGACCATGACACGCTAGATGTTGAGCACCCACACCTCCCAACACACTGTACAGTATGGGGGTTTGGTCAATAAGCCAGAAAGAGAATTGTGAAGATTTGTGAAATAGAATTGCCAAATATGCCTGGTGTTAGAACTGCAAGCAGTATAGACCCTCTGAAGCTGAGCATGAAAGAAAAAATGTGGGCAGTATAAATGGGCTCAACCAGCTGCATTGATATGAGAGTACATCAGTGATCTTTTTAAAATGGCATTATCTAGGGAAGCCAAAATCCAGTTTGCATGAAAATATTCTGCTGGGGAGTGCCATCTCTGCACTGAATATAATGTTAGAAAGGCTAAACAAGACAGCTGCTTACAAGACACTGCACAAGAAAAATTCACATACAAAATGTGAAATGAGTGATTTCCAACATTGTGTTACTATATCCCTCAAAATACACCTGCCTATGTACTCAAAATTTATCTGCCTATGTGCACACTGTTCTTTAAAAGGGTGCATTTATGACAATGACTAGAAACAGTCAGGGAGGGGATATGAACAGGTTTCAGGGTGCAGTGGATGCTGTCAAATGAAGGAGCTGTTTAGAAGCAGAACCCAGGCATCCCCCAAGGCAGCACTGGAAGTGTAGCTGGAAATAAAGGCAATGGCTAAAATCTGATTGCTGCAAACACTCTGCAGCATTTTGTGCTTTGCTAGTTCTTTAACAACAGTGGACTGAAACAGACTCAAAATCTGCAAGCAGTTCACTGACACAATTTTAAGGAATTGATAAGTTTTTATACACACAGGATATGTTTGTTGGGTAATTTTGCTCCCCAGTGAGAGAACCTGACAGGCTGAACATCACCTATTCCCCTGGCTGATACACACCTAAATTAGAAAGTAGCACTGGAAGTATTTGAAGACAGATACTTGCAGTAGTCTCAGCTCTCTCAGTACTTGATAATTGACTTGTTAAGGGTAACAGGAAAATAACACATATGTGAAGCTAAAAGAAAAAGAAGGAATAAAGTGGCTGGTTAAATTACAACAATGTCTTTCTTTGAGTTCCTAGGAAAGACAGGCAGCCATTATTGCAAACATAGGGATGTCTAAGAGTGCCACTTTAGGTTCCTTTACTTTTATATAGGGAAGGAAAGGTGCAGAGAGGAAAGTACACTCCCCACCTGGCATCTGATTCTGTCCAAGACCCAGGATGGAGCAACAATCTCCATGGATCTCCAGCATGACCTTGTGCTGATAGTTCTGTTCACACAGACATCTCTGCTTCCTCTTTCTTTGTTTGCTCACACAACATGGGGTACATCAGGGACAAATTCACCAGTGGCTGTGCATCCTTGGGGCAAAGCAAGCATTTCCCTCACACCTTCAAGACTGCTTTGAAACCAGCAGGACATGAAAAGAATTAAGATCTGATGCCATCTTACCAGTTTCATAATACTGATTCTTATACCAGTGATTTCATTGCCACTGATTTAACGTAAGCAATTTTCTTTCTACCTAGTTACTAGGGGAGATTCAAGCTCCTATTACTAAAACCCAACTCTAATCAGTGTTATCATAGGAGCCACAGGGTCCCTAGAAGGTTACATACCCTTCTGCTCAGCTATGAAGAGCATTTTGCATAATTTTCCCTCAACAGCTTACTGTGAAATATTTAGAACCAAAAAATCCTGCTTTATTTTATTTAATGGTATGAAACCCAACTTTGTTAATTCAGTGAATGCCTACTCAGGCTCTGAAGAATTTGTAGTATTCAATATAGACCTTTGTAGTGAACAGCAAGCCCAATCATTCTGGTTGCATTATGCAAAGTTCCAGGAATTCTTTGGCATAAGAGAAAGATACATTTTGTCTGGTATGTGGAAATACTATTTGATTTAAAGTTGTATCCCACAAAAGTCAGTCTTGACAATTAGCTTCCTACCTCTGAATTCATACACAAATTCCTTGTATCAGTAAGTAGGTACATAGCATTGTCAGAAGAAGGAGCTCCAACAAAAGCTTTAACAGATTTTTTCATTTTTAGATATGTACTTTTGGTTAAATAAATTATCATGAATCAAGGAATAAAAATGTGCTTGTGTGAGAAACTGGCCATTCTTGATCTCCCTTAAACTCCAAGCAACACTTGCTGACCAAGAAAAAAACTGAATTTGTTTCACATTCCTTATATTAACTTCTTATTTCACTGAACTCATCATTCTGATGAGCTTTTAAAAATTAGTACTTAAGTAGTTTCTTTTGTGCATGTATAATAAAGAATATCTAAGGATTTAGGTGCTTCCAAATAAAGCTAAAATTTGTTTTCATTTCAATTTATCACTAATGAAAGCAATGTGTCTGAGAGCTCTTTCACCAACAGCCAAGTTACTCTCTAATGCTAAAGCCTGACCCATCACCAATAAAACAAAACACCACCAGTGAGGGGTGGCTGCAACCACATGAGTATTGGGAGGGCCAGAACTTCTCTTTGCCTCCTTCCTCCACAGAATACAGAAGCAATAATGTGTTTGCAGTGGCAACAAGGACCAATCTGGCTTCTGAAAAAACACAGGGGGAACACAAAGGAAAAACACAACCAGAAAACCAGCACAGGAAGTTCAACACAAGCTGCTATTCTTCTCAACAGCTGAAACCACAACCACACTAAATGCATAAACCAGTTCCAAGTCATGGGGAAGAGCTGGAAACTTTCTATGACAGCTTTCTTGTACCAGGCTTTCTTAATTTGGTGTCTCTGAAACAATTACCCATCTGCTTCAGAACTGATCATGTATACTAGCTTGCCCACATTAACAATCTACAAGAAATACATCATGCAATGGACCAAAACCAGCCCCAAAACTCAGCTTCTCCAGAATGTAAATATCCCCAGTCTACAAACAATAAGAACATACAGTTGGCTTGTAAAAGAATAAAAAAAAAAAAAAAAAAAAGCTAATAAGCTAATGCATTACTTTCCCCTAAACTTTCAGGTAGGCCCAAATGTTACAACCAGCTATCACATCTTTTTAAAATAAAACAAAGTAATTTTAACACTTTCAGAATATCAGACACTGTGCCACAGGTTTTAACCATTATTGTGTCCAGATCTCAACACAGAACACAATAGAACTGGAGTTCTGCCCACTTTTGCTCGTGCTGTAAACAAGCCTCTGCATAATAAATATACATGGAAGGATGTGTACACATGGAAAAAGAAGAGTTCAGTTGTCCAACTGAAATGGTTTTTGTTTCTGATTGTCTAATCTGAGTCTCTTCCACGGGGTTGCAGTAATTCCACAAGAATTTGTGCATGAATTCAGCCCTTATTCTCCCCAAACTGTCTGCATGATTCATTTGCTTCTCAAAAGAGATTGTGCATTCAAAAAAATTCTAGGTCTCTTTCACCCTTCCCTGAGTTAAAAAGATTCCATCACTGGAGCCATTGTACATAACCCTTGAACATCTTCTGTTCCAAGTGAGATCACAGTTCTTTAGGTGTAAGACCCCATTCCTCATTAGATAAGTTTTCTTATTAAAGAAATGCTACTGCTAAAGCTTTGATTGAATTCAAAAGTAATTTTCTTTCTTCAAAAGAAGAAGAATAAAAACTTTTTATGAGAATCTTTTACATTTGTGGCCTGACAGTGGAAGACAGGGATGCACACTGTCTTACTGCCACAGGATATAACACAGCTTTGCTGGAAACAGAATTGAGTCATTGAATTTTCTCAACTAGAGAATACTAAGCAAAAAAAGATTATTTTGACCTATTTCCCAAAACAGTCTGTTTGGACTCATGGGATAAACTTAAAGAAGAGGCAGCTGAGGTAGCTAAGATTTCCCATTGCAGACACTGAAACAATTTGGACTTCTCTTGCTTCAAACCAGTAACATGCACAAGTACCTTATTCATGCTTCTGTGTTAGTCTCCTCTATTAATATCACCAACACCTTTTCCTATAGATCTTTGGACATTACTTTAATGTTTCCTGTAATCACATAATGCAGTTCTTCAAACAATTGGCAGTTTGTTTGAGTTGTCCTAAACTACAGCAAAAAGGAGAAGAACCACAGAGCAGAGAAACCAGCCTTAGTTTGTACAATCACTCTGAGGAGTTATCAAACCAGCTGGGAGCAGAAAGCAAACAGCACATGCCAAAGCATGTAGGACAGCAGCCAGTCCTCTGCAATGTCATTGAAGAACTGTGTCCCACATATTATTGACAACTCCATACATTCTTATTTTAGAATAAAACATTTGGACTTCCTTGCTGTTGGAAATTGAAAATACCTTTAGATACACATGGCAAAGAGTTCATATCATTTCTGCTAGTTGTATCTCCGGTTAAATGACAAATCTGTTTCCTTGTTCAGAGCCACTAAACACAAACTATAAACTTTGTTTAATTCTTTGTTTTACTCTCCAGTCACAATTCTAATCAGCACTAGGCAAGTGTATCTCTGCATTGGCTGTTTTGCAGCAGATACACTGAGCTGTAGAGGTAAAATTACAAAATTTTCTTTTCAAAGCAACAGCCCCTGATCTATCACAATAAACAAACTTCCATCTCCAAGCAACTGATCTCTTAGCAACAAGAAGCACCTGCATAAAAGATGCTACAGAGAGTGATCACCAGACAACCTATCCAGACCTGTAAGAGGAGCACATCAGGAGCCAGGATAGCACTCTCCACCGGCAAAAATCCACCAGTAACAAGAAGACACAGGTAAATTTTCAATTCATCTTCTAGCATTTTTCTTCAAACAATATGGGTAGGACATTAAATAAATGGGATTTATTTTTGTTTTGAGTGGGAAGTATTCCTTCTGGAGCTGCTTTGATCTGCTACTGTAATTATCTTTGTGTAAATTATATGCTGTCAGTATCTAAACAGAGGGGTTTTTTAGTAGAAAATATGCAGGTCTTTGGCCAAATTCTCAGTAGTAAGAAACCAGTAATATGCTATATATTTGTCAAGTATTCTACAAAGTTTGTTTTTTGAAAAACAGCACAATGTTCTTGCAGAATAGTTATCCTAAGAAAGTGTATTCACTTTGTGCAACCTTTCAAGCTGTTTACATTACATCAAAAAATATTAAATCATTTCAGTTTTTATGGATGTGGGCCCCCCAGATTAAAAAAACTAAACCTTTTCAGTGTTTCTGTGGTGTCTGATTTAGTACTTTTGACTCTCAAGTGGATTTTTTTCATGTGTACCATGACAAAGTTATGGTGAAACACACAGCATGGGACAGACACTGCCAGCTGCTGCTGCAAAGCAATGTAGAATTAGTTGGGAAGTTGTGAGTTTTAGACAAACTGACATTTCCAAGCATCACTGTCACAGCATGGAAAAATGGATTGTAAGTGAAGTTTAAAAAGAGAGGTTAAAAAAAGTGAGGATAAAAATCAGGTAGAACAAGTCTTGAACTGACCCTGGGAATTTTTTTGTTCAACCAAAGCTTGAGATATCTCAATTGTTGCTTGCCATGGAAAAGTGCTGCCTTTCTTCTAGCTGCTATATCTCAGTTAATAATGATATCTGATTAATAAAGTCATTTGCAAAAAGAATGGTTTGAGAAATGTCATGCATTCTTTCTCAGTCTTTTTTTTCCAAACACACAAATAAACTTTTCTTCAGAATTTATTTACATACTTTGATAGAATACATGATACTTATAGCCAGAGGAAAAATTCAAAAATTTAATTAATATTTCTTAGAGTCGTCCCTTCTGTGTCAACTAACTTTTTGCTTAAATTGATCAAGGTATTTGCTAGCAGTAAAAGTACAACAGCAGAAACATGACTGTGGTAGAGAGAGCTGGTTTTTATTTGAGAAATTAGAGACAAAACACCTACCCTGTAGTAATAGAAACCAACAGCAGCTATCTACAGCAAACCCTCCTCATACAGGTCTGCTTTGCCACAGCCATAGCAAGGAGTCTGATAAAAAGCATTTTAGAGAGATTTCAATTGCCATCCACAACTCATTTTCTGATTAGTTTTGAGTTAATTAGAGCTTGTGGTGCTGTAATGAAACTTTGAGGTCAACAGGAAGTAAATTACATTACTTCTGCCACTACTGCAGAAGTTTGCACAACCCCCCAGCTGGTTTTGACATCTTACAAGCACTGGCACACCTGCTCTGCTTCAGGAGATGGCTTGTTTCAGATGAAAGCCTGGTACCATCTCATGTGGATGATACTTTTCATGGGCATTGTGGTGGTTCATAAGCAACAGCAAGACCTTTTGTGAAAAGTGCTAAAACTGGTAAGTTATTTTTCCAAATCACACCTCAACCACCATATAAAGGCATAAAAAAGAGGCACTGTTCTTACAACAGTAACCCAAACAAACAGTAATATTCAAATGGTGTCCTACATTTGTAGAAGATATTTGCAATGTATTTGTTTCCCTGGAAAAGAGTTTAGTGACCAGTTAATTTCCAGTCACATGCCAGTACTGGGTGGTGCTAAGAAAACTGATTGACCAAACTGACTCCAGACAGTAGGAATGTCAACATTTACAACAGTAATTTTACGTTTGCAGTTCCAAACTTCTCTGCACGTTGGAACTCACTGTAGACCTTGAGTAGAAAGGGGGACAAGAAATCGAGTTTTGTGGACACTGGAGCAGATAAAGTTGTGGCCACCAGCAGCACTGTAACAGTGCAGCAGCATTTTACAAGTGCTATCAAAGGCAGCTGACAGAACTTAAAATCTCAGGGAAGCAGGCTCTAGGGATAGATCCTATTCAGCTGTGAAACAAGGTAACTGTGTCACAAGAACACTCACCAAAATTAAAAAATAAAATTCCAAATAATAGCAGATGCATCAAATGTAACAATCTTTCTCATCTTATAGTACAGATGTTTTTTCAACACCACAAAATCATGCCTGTTTTCTACATTTTTCTTTCCCCTGCCCTCTGGCACAACTTTAGGCTCCTACCTCCTCATTTACTTGTCAAGAACCCCTTTAGATTGACAGGATGATCACTACTGAATTCCCACTTCCAAGCTTCTGCTGAAGGCTGTCATCTCTTCTTTCTCTCTTCCTCCTCCTCTAACCTAAACAAGAGATGAAGTTGTGAGTGCTATTTAGATTAGATTTCATAGTAATCAAGTGGTACAGTGTCACCGTTGTGACACAAAATAATAAAACTCGTGTAAGGTGTTCTAGTATTTGAACAGGAACAGGAAAAGAGTACTTTATTTTTTAGATTTTAACATTTATAGAATTCTAAAAGTGACAGTGGATTGGAGGATGGCATTGCCACCTCTCCAGCCACACTGGTCAAACTAACAGTCCATCAAAATTCTCCTCCCACACAGAAGAATGTAAAACAACCATTATTTACATGGAAGTGCATGAGAAACTCCACTACAAGAATGTAAACATCAGAAGGCTTAGAGAAACTCAAAAGAACAGGGTGACAGTACAGGATTATTCTACCAGGCTGTAATAATCATTCAACACTGCTAGAATACATTTCCATAATAATCAGATGGGATAGACCTCTATGGCTACACAAATTCCAGCCCACTGACTCAAACCCTAGAAATGACTGAAAAAGGGGTTTATTCCCTCATTTTCACATTTTACTATATTTATCTTCCCTTTGAGATGCAGAGTGTTGAGTTAAAAGTAGAAAACAGTCCCAAAGAAGGCAGAGTACTGCAGAAGCAGAGTACTGAAAACACCTAACTTTAAAATGTCAGCTCTGCACTTTGGGATTGCAAACCCATTTGTAATGAGAGTTGTCTGACAGATGCAAAGTCAGGTGACTAAAACACAGTGAGAAGTTATTTAGTTATTTTAGATAAAAATTAAGTAATGAAACAGATGAAAAGTAATTAATAAAAAAGTATGGTGGTTTAAAGCCAAAAAAAAAAGTCACAAAAGGAGTGCAATGTAAGGTAACCACTAAATTGTGATGGAAAACTCTCAGTAACATCCACATTGCATCCTGAGAGAATTAGAGAATTAGAAGAGACCACAGAACCCAGAGTGACAATAAATAAATGTGCAGCCTAATGCTTACAGAGTAATTTACCTCTCACAAGGAGTGGTAAGCACTCTCAAGTTTAAAAAAGTCTCCTAATGTGTTCTCAGCTTTAAACCCCAAGCCTTTCAAGGCAAAAAGACAATCCCTCTATCAAGGATGTGACATATGCTGTACACCTGGTGAGAAATATCTACTTCAACTCAAGTAAAACCTACTATTTTATTTTCCAGAGGTACTGTGCTCCTTCAGTCTATATCAACATTGGCAAAAATTGTGGTACAATGGGAGCAGATGTTTAAAACAGAATGGGGTTTGTGTGAAATAAGTCTGTTTATTTTTCCAAACTGTTTAAACCTAGATAAATTGCTTCAGATGCTGCTAATACAGGTTACTAATACTTGGGAATTTATAATAAGTAGCAGATTTTTTTCTCTCCTGACAGATGAACCACACCAAAGGAAGCAACTCCAGGACACAAGAATGGCTCTTCAAGAGTTATCAGGCATTTTTATGAACTCCTTCTCAAAATTAAGAGAGATTTTCAGCTCCAATTCTATAATATGATTTTGTGTATTTGCTCTTTTATTGACAGAGTCATTAAGCACAAAGCTCTAACCAGAATAAGAGGTGTCAATACAGCTGTCCTTTAGATGTATGAGTTTTTCTCTTTACTGTGGACCTTGGCATCATTCCTCACATTACCTTTAGCAAGAAAATATTTTATAGAACCTAGAACATTCTCCTAGTGCTTTGTAGCCAAGAGTTAAAAATCAGCAATCTAAAAGGCCCTCTGCTGGCAGCTGCTTTCCCAGGTGTTGAGATCTATAATTGCTGCCAGGCCAGACAGCCTATGCACTTCCACCTATTCTGCCCCAAAAGCCCTTTCCTATAATAAGTTTCTTTTCCCCCCACTGGATAGTGGGATTTTAAAATTTTTGCCCCATAAATAACAATTCAAGCCAACAAACCCCTCTGATCTGAGATACCTCAACCAGCTGCAAGGAAAGGAAAAATTACTTACAGCAGACAAGCCAAAATGAGCAAGACTGGAGAAGCCTTCCTTCATGCACAGTGGGCACTAACTCAATTCCATTTCTAACTTTTTCAGTCTGCTCAGTGAATACTTACTACCCAAGTGGGTTTGAGTTTTTATGAGGAGCAACTTCACTCGTGTGCAGTTCTTAAAAGATGCAATGCACAAAAAGTGGGATAAGCAGTTGAGTTGAGATATTTTCAAGGTGAATTTTTCATGGCCCAGCTGGCTTTTGCAATGAAAAAAAAAGAGGTTAGAAATGCAAGCCCTGAAAGTCTGCTTCAATCATACTCATTTAAATGAAGCAAAGAACTCCTCAACACAGGAAATGTCAACTGTTTAAGGTCTTGAGAAGCCACTTTGACTAAAGACTGTTTTGGATCAGGTCAAGAGTGTAAAAAAGATTCCAACCTAAAACTTTGTCTTTAGTACTTTTATCTACATGACAGCACAACCCAGGATGTTAAAATTATAAATGTAACAGCATGGTGTTGGACATAGAAAAAGAAAAAGAATCTTTTACTAAAAACTATAAAATCATGTAGCTGGGGCAATCAAGAATCTAAAACCTAGTCCATTGCTATCTGTATATTTTGGAAAAACAGAAACCTGCCTGCATTCCACTGTCAAAACAATGATAAGCTTTAGGTGTGAGTATTTAAGAGCTGAACAAGATCAAAACTCAGGGTTGATTTTTAGAAAATAGAAGGGGGAGACTCATACTTGCAAAGTACACTGTGCAAACATATCAGGGCCTTCAACTCTACCAGGGCTCACCCTGCAGATATAATATTCATGCATCCACACTGGGAGGTATGAAACTGGTTTATTTCACAGCACCCAAGTGCATAACCAGCTCCATACTTGTTTTCACAGAGAATGTGAGACAGTGAAACTACTGTGCACACACAAGAATGTCTTGGACATGAAAAAAAACCCAGAAAAACCAATGTACATCAGAGCCTATCTGTGGCAAAGGAGTACAAACATGAAGTTTATGCAGATCCAGAGAGAAAGCAACATAAAAATAGAACTACACAGTGGGGTTTTTTTTCCCTCTATAATGCTGTAAACTCATATCAGTGAAGGGACAGAAGCTGATAAAATATTTACATATACACAGGCATGCTTTTGTTGTGGTAAGGAATAGCACTCAAGGAAATTCAAACTAATAAATACCATTACATGATAAAAATGCTTGTGAATACAAAACTTTTTTCAGAACATACAAGACAGCAGAACAGCTGGATGTGTCCAGGATGGGACCTGTCCCTGGACACCTTCAGAAGGGGTGGGCTGCTCTCTCCTGCAATAGCAGGGATGTTTCTAAAAGGTCACCTGGCACATGGGTAATTTTGGATCATAAAAAACTCCAGAAGCCTGGCACACAAAACATCCAAAAGAAAGCATTTCATGCACCTGCAAGTTTTTAAACCACTTCTTACTCCCTTTCCCCATACTCCTTTCCTACACTCCATACCATGTTTATGGTCCTCCTTGGACCATAAACAGCAGGATTCTCACTATCTAGAAACCATCTATCCTATTTTGGCTTAGTCTAACATAACTATCACACTGATGGTCACCACAAAGCAAGCTCTCCTTTTTTCTGCAGTGTGAGACCAAAGCACAAGACAAACAAGAAAGCACTTGCTGAAAGTAAACTGTATCTAAAAATCTTCCAGCTAAGTAAATATATCCTTCAACTTCGAAATATTGTTGCAGGAAAAAACAAAACAAATCTCTTTTTAGTTATTGCCAGAGCAGAATTAAGATGTTTTATTAATAAAATATTGTGCAGGTTCAAGCAGTACCCCTCTGTGGTTAAATGAGTTCTCACTGGCATTCCTTCTCACACATATTCCTTCTCAGGAAATTCTCATATTTCATGATTTAATTCAAAAACATGCAAAAAAACTTTGAATTAATCCTTCTATTCCCTTTATGTATAAGAGACCTGTTGGCTGTCCTTGGGTTTTCTTTCCTGTTCTGAGTGCTGGTTACAGCTTGAGTAAAAATATGGCAACAGAAAATCTTTGACCCTGCTTTTTATGGCATATATTATATTTTTCAAAGTATTTAACAGAAAACCATAAAGAAATGCATTACATTATATTACACTCAAAGGTTGACAGTAAAAAAAAAGTTATATGTCTCAAACAAAAAACTGTGGTTCTGGGGTACTTCATCTGTATCATTGAAAACTACCATAGTTATTCTGAAAATTCAGGAACTCTGGCATTACAGGCATGTAGGAAGAGAACAGCTAAATAAGACAGACAAAAGTTGGCAAATGAACTCATTCAATGCTTCCACATGTGTTGAAAGTTTAATTTCTTGTGTTTTGGTTAGAGATTTGCAAGGAGTAAACCTCAGTGCTGGCCAGCAAAGTCGATATCAGAGATAAAAGGTCTGTCAGCCAAAATATCCAAAACTATGCCTCAACATCAAGGTCAGAAAACCTTTGTTATTCCCAAGCAAAAAAAAAGTGTCTGCTTCATGTCTCTTTTGACTTGTGATGAAGCTTGTCCCAGCAAGCACTCCAGGCAGTCACTCTCATTATAAAGCCACATCCAGAGCTGATTTGCTCATTTGTAGGAACTACAAAGGGGGTGAGAGGTATCAAGCAAAGCTGAACACATCTGAGCTTTGACAGCCTCTGCCTCTCTTCCCCCTTCTCTCTCTCTTTCTGAAGCAAAGCAGAACCTCTTTGAAAAGATGGTCCTGGAAACCCTGAACCTGATGCACTACAACATCACCAGCCTGGTACCAGACACGGTGCCCGTGGCCACAGTGCCCATACTCATCCTCATGTGCTTTCTCTTTCTCAAATGGAATCATGAAGAGACTTCATCAATACCAGGTAAATTAACTTTAGCTATTGTGCCACATTAAAGTTTTCAGAGTAATTTGCGTTTGTTTCTCAAATTTAAGTGATAAAGTAATGCTGAATAATCATGGTATGACAACAAAATTTTTTATGAATCAGTTTAAGCAATACAGATGCTTAAAAATTCCTGATAGAGGAAATCAGGCTTGTTTTAACTTCAGAACTTCCATAATAATTGTGGCTGGGCCATATGACATTTCTTCTTCAGCTTTATTTTGTGTATGCTAGAAAGTTACAATACCATTTTACAACTCAGGATGTTCTCACTTTCATGTGCATGATAAACTGCTGCTTTCATGTTTTAAGACTCTCTAAATTGCCTTTACTCTAAACAGTTATCTAAGAAGTTGCTCAGATTTTAGTAGGTTGTCAATCTTTCTCTATCTTTAGCACTGAAAACCCTCCAGAACAGAACATAGAATTCCCTTTCCCTTCTGGAATGTTTTGGGGGCTTGTTTAGGCATTAATGGCTCAGCTTATTTTCCACCAGATGCAAACCCTGCTGCATGGAGGAGAGCAGTGCACAACCTCTCACAGGTGTTGGACAGGAATAACCCTAAACCAGTACAGTGACTCCTGGATGAAATTCGGGGAAAAGACCCTTGCCCAAAAGAGAATTTATTCTTTCTAGGACGAAGCCATTTTCCCTCCAGAAGCAAGCAGCAGCTGGAAGTTGTACAAAGCAGCAATGAACATCATTTGTTGTAGGTACTGCTGAAAGCACTACAGGCTTCCTCAGACAGTGAGACTTCACCAACACAGCTGCAGTTTCTGAGCCAGTTTCAGAGCAGGACTGTTTGTGTGAACTGCCCAGCACAGGCTGTGACTGTCATATTAAAAACCTCCTTTCAAAAGGGAGATGCTCAGAGGTGTTTCTTGTCCATGAGCACTGCTGAGACCAAACCTCTCTTCCCCTGTTCCTTAGGGCCAGGATACTGTATGGGAATCGGTCCCCTCATTTCACATGGGAGATTTCTCTGGATGGGAGTAGGGAATGCCTGCAACTACTACAATAAGACATATGGAGACTTTGTGAGAGTTTGGATCAGCGGTGAAGAAACATTTATAATTAGCAAGTAAATCCTTCTTTTCTATACTTAACAACTTGAAAAGCTTTATATCTTTACAACCTCTTTGCTACTTTATCCTAAAGGAAAATTGAAGTTATTATTTTCAAAAATTGTCCTAACAAAAGCCTATTACTTTCTGCTATTCACAGACCTTTTTCTAATCTTGTGTCTGTTCAAAGACTCTGCTATTGAAGTTTTGGTGAATTTTCCTAATATTTTTTTGTGGATAGGAAAGTACTGTGACTCAATCCTAGAAATAGTTTACCATCTATTTTACTATCCATTTATTATTAAGATAACATTCAATTTAGGGATCTAGGCTTATCGCAATGTGGGATAAAGTCAAATTTTCATTTTCTGTGTTTTTAAATTTCTGCTGAAACTGAAAGTAAATGCTTGAAGATTATGGCTCCAATTCAGTGATTTAACTAAGCAAATACAGTGTTATAGTATTAGGAGTAATTCCACTCCAATTAATGGGATTGTTCATAGGTTTCAATTATGCACTGCATTAAATACATTAAATAATGCTAAACTTCAGCCTATCATTTTATTAGCTCCAGCAGATGATTACTTTCCTCTTAAATTGGATTATCATAAGTCATGCCATGAAAAAGAAAAGAAAAAAAAGTGGTAAAATGTTTACCACATGTAATTGATAAAGAATCAGAATCTTTTAAGTAACAATGTCAATCAATTCATACCTTAATTAAGTAAAAACTTTTGAAAGACAGTGCAGCATAGAGAATAATCACAGAATTTGCCGTGTGGGGGAAGTCAGCTTCACCTCTATTTAAACCTCTGCAGAAAGAAGTAATCATGACAAGAAAATGGTTTACATTCCTATCCTACAAAGGTGTTACAAATATCAACTAAAGCAGTAAAATGTTCTGATAATGCTCTGAATACTACCAACTCAAATGGTTGTATTTCCCTCTCTGTGCTACCAATTAATCAGAAAAAAACCAGGAGTGCTGCTCAACAGTGCCAGATTTACAGTCAATACATTGTTTCTTTTCAAACATTTTTTGCTTTAAATCATTGACTGCACATAGAAAACAAGTATTTAACTTTTTTTAAAGCAAGAACATAGAATAAAATTTTCAGTGGATCCTAAATTCACTGCAAAACTAAACGTAACCTGGCTTCTGTAAAAGAAAATCAATGTCTTCTTTTTTCACCAATGTCATCTGAACTTTTAGCATCAAATCTAATACTGAGATGCTAATACACAGAGAGAAGTTCTTAGTTACAACAGCAGTCTTAGTTACAACAGCTGATGTTTTTTGGAGGACTTCATTAAATAGTTTCATAAGGAAAACCTGTTTATGCAAGGTCACTCGACAAAACCCATCCTTGAAACATTATGATGTGTCTCCTGCACAGAGACACGTGGATGGGAGGAAGAAAAATGAGCCTGCTGCACCTTCTCCTGTCTGGGGACAGCTGTCAGAGTTCAACACTATCTTTTCATGTTCAGGGAAATACAGATGGTCTGCCCTGACTTGGGAAAAAACTTTAACATTAACTTAACCTCCAGGTCATGCAAAACTATGAAACCAAGAATACTTGCAGTCAATAGCAAAAGCCACATTTACATTACCTGACTGAAAAAATAAACTAAACCCATTTTAGTAGTCTGGGGTTTGGCCCATAGACTATACTACACAGTAAAGAAAGAATTTGTTTAATTTCAAATCTTTGTTCTGATTTTCTTTCTTTTGTTGGTTCTCTTTGATCAGTGTTTCATCACATCCACATTTCTGAAATGCTGGCTCCCTCTAAAGGAAATTAAATCTTAAAGCAAGAATGCTGTCTGCCAGCACCAGAAAATTAATCTTGCTGACTGTAAATATAATTATGCATATCATGGATTTCCCATACGTGTCTCTGTAAGAATATTTATTATTTATCCCACACATATCATTGTATTATGATGATGCACATTGAAGTGATGCATGTGTTTTTATGTTTTCAATATGTGTCTGAGAATGACCAAAGAGCTGCAAAAGAATAGATAATTTTGACCATACAAAAGTAAAGCTGTAATTTAGTACACATCAAATATTTTACCTTATCCTCTGAAATATCTGATACTGGGCACTGCCTAAGTTTGTCATATATAGCTACACATTTCTATGTATACAAACCATTCAGTTTAAAATCCTTTGTTAACCATTTGCATTTTAATTGAAGTTAACCATTTGCATTTTAATTGAAAAATAGTTTAAACCTGAACAGAACATCTTACTGCTTTAATATAAATTCTGAAAGCATTGATCAGATTTTTAATTATGTAAAGGAACAACATTTCATATTAAGCATTATACTTGCTGCTAAATTAAGAATGCAAGTCAGCACTTGGGAGCAACTGTAAAATGTCAGAATACAAATGCTGTATTCAGCCTAGGAAACAATTTTTTTATTTGGGCCTTTTTCCTCCATCCTTCCCCCAGATCCTCAAGTGTGTTCCATGTAATGAAGCACTGGCATTATGTGTCTCGATTTGGCAGCAAGCTTGGATTACAGTGCATTGGCATGTATGAGAATGGGATCATATTTAACAACAACCCAGCACACTGGAAAGAAATTCGACCCTTTTTCACCAAAGGTAACTCAGTGTGCACTGACACCCTGCATCACTGTGACACACACAGCCAATCCTGCCCTGAAATGCTGTTGTGTTTGTCTGAAATCCCTGTATTTTCCTTTCAAAGAATGATAAGTTCCAGCATGGTTTTATTATTATTTAATAATACTTGCCATTTTATCAACGCTACTATCACCAACTGAGGCATTATAAAGAAAGTACAAAAACCAACAAACCTTTTCCTCCTTTTGCATGAACGTCCCAGCTCTCTCTGGCCCTGGGCTGGTGCGGATGATCGCAATTTGTGTGGAGTCAACCATCAACCACCTGGACAAACTGCAGGAGGTAACGACAGAACTGGGCAACATCAACGTGCTCAACCTCATGAGGCGGATCATGCTCGACACGTCCAACAAGCTCTTCCTCGGGGTGCCTCTGGATGGTACTGACAGCTTCTGTCTGGGGCCTTAAGATGGGTCTGAAATGCATATCCAAGGAAAATTCATTGTTACCACTCAGCAGTTTTGTCTCAAAGACAGAGCAAGAACAGACCCTTGTATCATCATATGGTTAATTGAAATTGATTTATTATCGTGTTAGTTACAAAAGAGAGTTTTATATGATCAAAAGTATTCGTTAGCTTGTTACCCACCTTAATTAATTGTACCATTTAAAGAGATTTTTATGCACCAGTTTGGTACAATTCCAATGTTGAACTATATTCATGCAAGAATCTGAAATCTTTCCACCAAACTAAATGCTTGGTCTGAAAAGTTCACCTAAAAAATTATGTTTTCTATGATTTCTTCAGCCTATGACAGAAATAATATTATCAGGACCTCTAAACTGCCCATTTCAGTGTTCTGCAATAGTCCTGCTTCTGCTGTCCTGTGGGAGATTCCTGGTCTGGCTGGTACACCTTGTGTCCTTGTAGCAAGTTACCAAGAGTTTCTGCAGAGATCTAGACCTTTTTTACAGTGTGCTACAAATGTTACCTACCAGTTGCTTATCAAATTCCCATTAACTTAGTGGAGTAGGGAACACAACCTTATTATTAATTTTTCTGAAGGATTTATCTTACTTGACTAATGGCCTTTTTTCTAATATTTCTTTTCAGAAAATGCCATTGTGCTTAAGATTCAAAACTACTTTGATGCCTGGCAAGCACTTTTATTAAAGCCTGACATATTTTTTAAGATTTCTTGGCTGTGCAAGAAGTACAAAGACGCAGTGTGAGTATCAACCATTCTACGGAGTGTTTGCATAAGATGCTTTCTTTCTTTTTATGAAGGAGCATTTCCCTTGAGGCTTTCCTCTGCCTTTAAGAAACTAAATTATGACACTTGCCAAGGTGGCTGCTGAGATCTCCTGTCTGCAGAGCCAAGACAGAACTAGGTTTGTCACTGGTGGTACTAGTAGCTGAATTCTGGGAGCAGTTTAAAGCTTTGTCTACCTAGTCCCAATTTATTCACCAAAATATCAGTTCATGCACACTTAAATGTGAAACTAAACTTTGGTTCAGACAAGGAAAAGCCATCATATGGATGAAATTATATTTGCTATCCAGTTGAGGACAATCAGAACACATTGCAGCTCATCCAAACAAGGAAACCCATCTGTATCCAGGGCACAGCCCCTGAGGGGTTAACCCTTGAGCAGTACCTGTTTATTGGCTCTCTTAACTTGCATTTTTGAGTCAACCACTCATTTATGAGTTAAAACTTGGTGCTTAGTGTGATAATCCATTTCAAGGTTGAGGCTTTTTTTCCCTAAATAAGGAACAAATACATTTTGCCATTTTCCTCTTTGCAAAACCACAAAATTCCTCTTCCAGTTTTGTGATCCTGTTTTTCTGTCTTCTGCCAAGAGAGAGCTGGCTTTAGAAAGAACTGGCAGTCACTTTTTTTTTCATTTGGGATTTGTTTTTCATATAAAGAGTGAAATTGCTCCTTACGAAGGACATGTAATAAATTGCTTTGATAGTGCTACATAACATAAGGCCTTTAAGGAGAAGATCAGGTTCACCCAAACTAATTGACAGCTCTTGAGCACTAGACAAAAGATTCACCTTCTCTAATATTTGCTTGCTAGTTTTATAATGGCACTGATTACTTCTTTATCCTGTGAAGCTGATAATAAACTATTATGGCCCAGTTATTGCCAGAAAGCCCCTTCAAGCAAATATTGATATTTCAAAAGCATTCCCATAAAAAAAGAACTTGTTAATAAATTTTTATTGCAAAGAAAAAACCATGAAGATTTCTGGATTTAAGGCAATGCAAAGAACCACCACAGAATATGAAGACTTCAAATATTTTTCTGATAAACTTTGAAAAAAGGACCACTTACTCTTTCTAATACATAAAATATTTATAAATACTGAGATCTTTATGGGGATTGAAGTTCTAAATATATTTACCCTACAAACACGGGTTATCTATCCCAACAGTAACAAACCCACATTTGAAAAGCCTTAAGATTTCTCTCAAAACCTATTCAGAATACTTTTTTTAAAGAATTGCCTTCACATCTATAATTAATTGAACATTCCCACAAAATTTATTACATCTTTTGAACTTTGCTTTTTCCACCACTGGAATACAAACTGTTGACACAGTATTACTATTTAAATATGAAAAGTTTAAATTAACTCTACTCCAAGATACAAATTTTCTAACACTTGTCTACATTTTTCTGAAAATCATCCCTTACGTTCTCTAAATTCATTTTACTTACTGAAAAAATACAGTATAAAATACAAGGAAATAAACAAATTCTTCAGAAATGGTAATACATCTTTAAAATACATCTTTATTCTTTAATAGTGTATTATTAAAGACCTTTTCCTCCTTCTCAGTCTATTCTATAAAAAGAGATTAAGATTTCATTCCAGACTGACAAGCAATTATTTAAGAATAATAAGAAAATACACCTTGCCTAAGTATTACCACTTTTGCAGAGCACCATGTAACTATTCTTATAGCCATCCTCTTTTCTTGGTGTATCTCTGTATTTCTAGTCATACCCTGGTGCAGATATTTATCAATATGTTGGATTCCATCTGTTTTCAGCAAGGATCTTAAAGGAGCAATGGAAATCTTAATAGAACAGAAACGACAAAAGCTTTCCACTGTCGAAAAGTTGGATGAACACATGGATTTCGCATCCCAGTTGATTTTTGCACAGGTATTGGGAATTTACTAGAAATATGGCTAGTTTTTGTTTTTCTGACATTCTCCTGAACACAGGCTTTGCAATTTAATCTTCATATGCCTCTCTAAAAAGGGTTGCTGAGTAGTTGGTGCTGTGGAGTCGCTGAGAGTGACTCAAACAGGAACACTTGTATTTCAGGATAGGTGCCTGTCACATTTATTTCATGGCTTAAACAACATCCCTAAAACTCTTGCATCTATTCCTGAGTATCCTTCAGTCTTTCCCTAACCCCTGTGTATTATTTAATGCATTGCCAAGGGTTTCAAATGCTGTATAACTCCTATCTTGTATAATCTCTGACAGCTCAGAAACTCTGAGGAAATGCAATAAACTAAGAAGAACCTGAGCTAAGAACACACATTTCTGCTTTCCTGTAAGACAACACACACCCATCAGAACATGAGCTTTCTGTCATTCTCTGAAAGAAAAAAAAGAAATGCCATTTAGCATAAGATTGACTGTCCAGAAATTGTGCAGTCTATAAGACCTTTGTTGGCATCAAAGGTCAGTAATCAATATTTTCTTCAAAATTTCCAATTTTTTTTTTTTTTTTTTTTTTTTTTTTTCCAGAACAGAGGGGATCTGACTGCTGAGAATGTGAACCAGTGTGTACTGGAGATGATGATTGCTGCTCCTGACACTCTGTCTGTGACTCTCTTCTTTATGCTAATCCTGATTGCAGAGCACCCCACAGTGGAAGAGGAGATGATGAGAGAAATTGAAACCGTTGTGGGTAAGCAGGAGCTGCAAAGTCAGTAATGTGGGAATACAATTTTGCTTCAGCAGTGATCTAATTTAATTTATTTAAACCTGAAAATTTAAGCACTTTCCCCTAACTGAAACGTTTGCTGTAAAACGTATGAACTACTATTGCATGTAAAAGATTATTGTTCTGGTTTGAAAGCAAAACCAGTGACAGGCTTCAAGTCAGAAATACAATTAGGAAAAGGGAAAAGAAAACCAAAATACATGCAATAATGCAAAAGAAAACCAAAATGCATGCAATAATGCAAAAGAAAAACCACTGACAAAGTCAGAATACAACCCAACACCCTGTTGGGCAGGGTGTTGCTAGCAGTCCAATTGGATGGGTGGTTGCAGTCCTCCTGGAGTGGCAGATCTGGTTCTGTTGGAGTTGTGTAGTCTGCAGAAAGGGTGTAGTCTTCCTCTGAAGATCCAGTGGAAAAGAGAAGCTGTTCCTCTGGGGATCCAGTGGAAGAACTGAACTGCTGTCCCAAAAATCTCAGATTGTATCCAGTTAGGAATGCTTGGCTCCTCCCTCTGGGTGGAGCATCTCCCAATGGGATGCTGTAATTTTTATCAGTCATGCAGTGACAGTCAATGGCCCATTAATAGCAAATGTCTCCCTGGAGGGAGGATTGGTTTGTGGAAGAGATAAAGAAAACTGCCCAATTAACAGAAGATAACTGCCACACCTTTAACAGATGGCAAATAGAATACATATTGCCTTGCAATCCAGGACAATTATGTTAAAGAGCAAATGAAAAAATGTGAGAAATTTGTGAAATAAAATAAAATAGGAATCATCAGAATTGATAATTTATTAGAAATAATGTGGTATATTCTCACCTCAGCAGCCAGAGTGTAAAATCAGCATTCACCTCAAGTTTCATTGAAATTATTTTCCTGTTATCCTGAAATAGCAAAAGGGGGCACTTGTTTAAAATAATTCTAGCCACCAGTATTTCTCCGTGCTAAAATACAGAACTTCTCTAAGTTTCATTATGACTCTAGAAGGAAAAGAGTAGACAAAATTAAAATTATATTCTGCTGTCATCCATTTTGATCGCAAATTGGCCTCCTCTAAGTACTAATTACTAACTATTCAAAACACAATCAAGATATTCCAAATTTGTATTCTTCCCCTTCTTTAACCTTCATTCAAAGCCTGACACTGAACCAGTATAGAAACTAATTTCATCCACTCTTATTTCAGTCTTACTTCTGGTCTGTGAAACACTGGAAAATGTATAAAGTCTTTTACTCTTTTTCTAAGGTACTTTTAATAATCCTTATTTTACTGTCCTCATGAGAGTACTCACTTACTCATTTTCCCTACTTCTTTCTGAAGCCTTACCCTCTAAGGTAAGAATGTTGTCTTTTCCTTAAGGAAGTGCCCGGCACAGGAGGACCTTTTGTCTAGCAAGCCTGCCCCAGCAGCAGGCAGCCTGCAGGCTCCTGGGCTCCTTGGGGCTGGAAAGCAGCAGTGGTGCTCCCATGGGCAGCCCATCCCAGCACTGGCCCTGCTGCTGGAACCTTCTCATCCTACCTGGAATTGTCAGGGATGGGATGGACAGCCAGCCACACGGTGAAAATTTAAGGTCCCTACAGAATTAGCCCCAGACTATCCCCAGGTTCTGTTTGCTGCCAGGTCTTGGAAGATTTATCTGTTGTGCCTTGTTGCTCTCTAGTGCAAAAGCCAGGGAAAGACCCCCAGAGTTTTGTCGCTGACAAGAACAAAGACTCAGAGTGATAAGAAGAAGATGGGAAGATTGTTAATTAATAAACTATGGTATTTATGGTGATGAACAATATAACAGATTTTCTCAATAAGTAAGGCTACACAAAACTACTTAGAAGCTGTTGGATCCTTCCTAGAACTTCAGAACCCAAAAATCTTCCTAAAATGTTCTGATATTTGTACAATGTAAATTCCTAACCAACTAATCTCTTCACCATCTGCTTTATTCCACAAGGCGACAGAGACATACAAAGTGATGACATGCCAAACTTAAAAATTGTGGAGAATTTTATTTATGAGAGCATGAGATACCAGCCAGTTGTGGACTTGATCATGAGGAAAGCGTTACAGGATGATGTCATTGATGGCTACCCCGTGAAAAAGGGCACAAACATCATCCTCAATATCGGGCGTATGCACAAACTCGAATTCTTCCCAAAGCCAAACGAGTTTTCTCTTGAAAATTTTGAGAAAAATGTAAGTTTTCCATCTTATTTCTTACAGAAATTTGGATATTATTTGTTGCTAATGTCTCTTCCTCTTACTTTGCTCAAGAACTTTGTGACCATAAGACGGTTTTCCCTTTGTCTAAGTGCCTAGTTAGTTATACAACCTGCTGATTACTATTATTATTATTATTATTATTATTATTATTATTGTTATTATTATTATTAGAGCTGGGCAGAAATTTTTCTTTCAAATAAAAAATAATTATAATATAGAAAACAGTTTTGCCAGACAGAATAGTTTTGATTAAAAAATCTCTGGTTAAATTTGTCAGAAACACGGGGTAGCCATTATATCCCCTGACACTTGACCCAATAAAGAGGCTTTAGAGGGCTAGAGCCATGCAAGCAACCCACATAGAGCTGAGGCTGCCTGAGGATTCTCTGGAGAGGTGAAGCAGTCTAGTAACTTCTGAGAGACTGGGGATCTAGTGCCCATGTTATTCTTTCCTTTTCTTTTTAAATTAACAATATTTTATAGACCATAATGAAAATTTTAAGTTTTAACTAACTTAATACTGCAGAAGTTGAGTAATTAAGTTCCCGTTCAGCACTAAATTTCAAATGAAGTTACGTTCTAACTACCAGGATAACTACAATCAAAAGAAATATGAGAGTGCTTTTTCTTCTTGTAATCCCCTACTATTCAAATAATCCTTCAGATTATTTACTCAGACCTCTGCTCTGCTGATTACTGATGAAACAGTTGGGTTTGTGAAACTGTATTTGTTCAGCAATAATAACCTGGAGAGTTCAAAACTGCACTGATATGTTAGCAGCTGCTAACATGAACCCTGACAGCAGCAACTTCAGCTTTAAAGAAAGAAACAGACTACTTTAATAACCAAAAATGGACTCACCAGTAAAAACACCTGAAGCAACAGCTAAGGAAAAAAAATTAGAAAAAAAGAGAGATATCAGTGTTCGAGACAGAAAAAAACTTTAAGGTTTACCTATTTCTTATCAAAAAATCTAAGAGTATCAAAATGCCACACACAAAAAATGACCATTAATCCACCTAGTTAATATTTCTCAGCTGCTGTTGGATTACCCTGAGGAAATCCTGCACACAGCATTGAAAACAACAGCTCCATAAAAAGTCTTTGTAGAAAATTCAAGAAGAGAGTAAGTAATGAAGTTTATCAAAATTACAATTCACTGTGAATAGATTCCATTTTGCCACCCATTATTTAAATTCCAACTATTTCTATCAAAACTGGATGTCTTGCTTAATTTACAAGGACATTTTGCTACTAAAAATATTTCCCCTTGACCAAATATTTAACCACATATTTTCTATCTGACTTGATGCATTCTGTTTGCCACATAATTATTCTAGCAGGCACAATTTTCCTTCAGTTCTCTAAGTGAATAGCAATCCACAGCATTATTTATGATAAGATGCCATTGTTAGTATCTAAACATTTTTCCATTTTCACAGGCTGTGCATTTGCCATTGTGCTGTACTGCCAGCTGCTGTACTTGCTCTGTTATAAACACTTGTATTTATCTATAATTTTTCCAAAAGCACAGCTCAGTTTATTAAAAAAAAAAATTATACTGAACACATCTGTCAGTCTGAAAATAAGAAAAAACAGTACACTTTTTTCCAGATTATTTGGAAAAATAATCTATTTTTCTACTCTATTCTTGTTAAATAGGATATCAGAACATGGTTAATACCTGACTTTTTAAAAAAGAAGTTACACAGATGAAAAAAAATAATTTCTTTATAACCAGACTTTCTTTTTAGCTGATCTACTCAATGGCAATAAAAGTAGCAGAAACTAGCTGTTGATTCTCCAGTAGTCCTGGGAATCCTGCATTTCATATTTCAGCTGACAGGACAGAAGACAATAATTTTATGTGTTATTGCTCTATTAGATATCAAAAATTTTAACATTTAATTTTATGACAAATTAGTTCTCAGAAACATTAGCTTTATAATTACAAACAGAGTAGGTGTATGGCCTAGTGATTATCTTTAGACAAGGCATCAGCCTGTATTTCAGCTATTTATAAGCTTTATAATGAACATTTTCTGAAGAACTTTTTAATGAACTTTAATGCATTTGAAGAGCAGAGGCTTCACTCCATTTCACAGCTTGTGGTGAAATCCCTGTAGTTCCCAGGACAAACAGACAAATACATGAACAGCATTCAATTGTTTAACTGTACAATCCCTGCTACCTCCAAATTTCCAAGGGCTGGTCCATACTTCTGTCAGTGTCTGTAGCTGGGCCTGACTTGGGTGGGATTTCCACTGTGAAATGAGGAATTGCTCCTAAAAAATTATTTCCACAAGTTTTTCAAAATATCCCTACCACCAATTTCCATCATTATATTCACTGTTTTTATGGAGAAAAATCTGTCTCTGAGTTTATCCCTCACGTTGCTCTCCGCAGGTTCCCTCCCGCTATTTCCAACCCTTTGGATTCGGCCCCCGGAGCTGTGTGGGAAAGTTCATTGCCATGGTCATGATGAAGGCAATCCTGGTGACTCTTCTGAGGCGCTGCAGAGTGCAGACAATGAAAGGAAGAGGCCTGAACAACATCCAGAAAAACAATGACTTATCCATGCACCCCATAGAAAGGCAGCCTCTGCTGGAGATGGTTTTTACACCCAGAAGAAATGCAAATGAGAATCAGGGTGATGGAATGGATCAGCACTAAAGTTACAGGATTTTCTCAACCACTAAGAAATATTCATCATTCCTAGTTAAATACAGAAAGTAACATGTTTTGTTGCTGCTAAATGACTTCAGGTGACACCTTGTTCTGCCTGTGCAGCAGAACCACAGGCCACAATTGGAAAGACTGAAAGTACAAAATAGTTTTGTTGTAGATTATGGCATGCTATACAATTCCTGATTACTTTTTAAAACCATAGAGTTCTGACAAAGTTATGCCTTCCCTTTCAAACACTGCCAGTTCAGAGGTTTGAGGGTCAACAAATGAACATACCTGATGTGTGTTTAATTTCCTTTCCCCCCACCTCCCTGAAGCTGGACCTAGCAATATTTGACCACAGCAAAAGCTCTAATTATCTGTTTTCAAAAGAGCTGAATGAATAATATTATTTCATTTCAAGACTAAGAAACGATTTAAAGTATTTAAGATGTCTATAACTTGAGAAGAAATGTTTGAACAAGAAGTCATTCATTTTTCTTTACCATGTTTTGCTGTCCTGTTAAACAGATACCAAAGATTTTCAATGTCTCATAGATTTTACCAAGAGCAGTAATTTGCAGAGTATTAGGAAATAATGCTAGTTGAGATAACTGTTCTATGTTTTTAAAACCCAGTCTCCTGCTGCAGGGGATCTGTAAACATCTTAATGAAAGCCAGGTGAGAATGAGGTGATGAGCACCAAACATTACCACCAACATTACATGGGTAGGGTGACTTTCAGCCCCACCTCCTCACCTGATTGACTCTAGAAATTTCCCACCTCCCCTCAGCTTGAGTGAAGAAGGTCAAATTCCCTCTAAGCTGTGTAAGATGTGCCATATCCTTTTTTGACCTGGTTTTAATTGCTCAATTCTACTTCCGAGAGTAAGACTTGGAGTTGTTGGCCATGTTCTCACACCACAGCAGGAGACAGTGTCCCTCCCTAATGATCCAAATAACTCCTGGTGCTTCATCTGTAAGAGCTCTGGGCTGTGTCCTGCTCTCCAGCATCTTGCTCCACGCCCACTGATGCAGAGAGGTTCTGGAGCTTATAAAGATAAATGCTTCTAAAAGAGGCAAATTTCACTGGGTAAGTGTCCAGAGTTTTGTAGTGACAAAGGAGAGAAGTTCTGAATTGACAAGCAGATTTCTAGAAAATGTTTTTCAAGATGTTTTGCATACACAGCTTTTTATTTTAACTATAAACCAGGCTGGGGTTTATACTTGATCCTTAACAGGAAAAAGGGACAACTACTCAACCTTTCTGCTCAGAATTGACCCATCTTGAAATTTGTACAGTCTGGACATTACTATCTTTACTAGCCTAGTGAGGAGTTGCCAAATTGGTCAAGAAGAAAAAGATCTTCCTGGCTAAATGACAACATTCCTTGACAGAGACTTTCCATTTTCATTAAGCTTGAGTTTTCATACTGTGTAACACAAAGAAAGAGATTTTTCAGATAAAGTGCCTTGATAAAGACAACTAACCAATGTACAATAGGCTTTATCTTAACCTTTTCCTTACAAGTCATTTAAACTATAATAGAAAGCAAGAGAAAAAGGGGAAAAAAAGAAAAATTGCGTCTTTACTTTGAAAATATAATTAAAATTGATTAATTAATCTATTTCTTCAGATCAATGATCTCTAGGCACAAGTCCAGCATGGAAAGATCTATCCAGTAGCACATAAAAAATGCAAAAACACAACAAATAATCATGTGCCCCACTCAAAGGTAATTAATTAAACTGGGAATGGTGACAAAGAAGAGGAGCTGCATATTTAGGGTAATTCTCAAAACAACATACAAATTTTGAGTAGCAATTTAAAAAAATCAAACTTGAAAGCATTTATTGAAAAATTTATTGCAGCTAGGTTACTTTTAAAACTTTATCCATAACATTTGCATTATACCAAAATTTACAAGAGTGAAGTGCAATCCTGTACCACCTCTGCATACAGACAAAACTGGGCAGTTGAAGACACAAAGAAATAGGGTTTAATGGTAAGACTCAACGGTCTTTTCCAAATTAAAAGGTTCTACATCTTCTAGGACTTCTGTTTTTGAGGTCATGAAGTGACACAGTGGTGTGAATCTGTGGAATATATAATGTAACCTCTGTCTACAATCTTTGTACCCGTTTAACTAGGAAATTATAAAGCAGTTGGGAGAAGAAAACACAACAAACAAATGCAACCATTTTTAAAACCTTTGTACTCTTTCTGTATCATAAAACACTTCAGGGTACTTCAGTGGGCATGTATTTCTTATTTGCATAAGAACTCTGAAAAGAAATCCACTGAAGGCTTTTTTTCTTGGGAATAAATGACTATTTTATACACAGGATACATATCTTTGCTTATTTCACACACAAAACCAATTTTGTAGTAATAATTTACTGTCTGATTTTCCCACTTAATAACTATAGGCCTCATCCAAGTAAAATTCTTCATAAACTTGAAATTAATAAATTATCATTCAAGTTTTGAAGTAATTTTATGAAATCACATAGATGAAAAATGCACGCTGCTCTGATTTCTTGAATGTATTCTATATTGTTGAATTTGTAGGCTGGAACTTCAGAAACATGATTACCATAATTATTCTATGGACAAAATAAAGCAGTATCATTTTTTTACATTTTGTCAGCAAGGCAACAGAGTTATTTCCCATTGTGTTTGAAGTACATTCTTTCTGGTATGTTTTGAACGTAGCATTTCTGGTCCTCTGGTTTCTACAGTATTTAGTTTGGTTCACAAACTAAATTTGGACAGCAGAGCTGTAATTAATCTGAGCTCTCAGCTCATCTGAGTCCTGTTCTCCCTGACTTTATTATGGCTGTTCCTCAGTGGTCTATTTGCATGAATATTTGCACTTCCAGGTCCATTTCCCCATCCCATAATCTCACACGTGCTTGAGAGCTGCAGCTGGGGAAGCAGAGTTTCAGAACTTGCCATGTGGGCATGAACAGATTCAACCTTTCACTGTACAGAACTGAGCTCTGATTTTAAACAGTGTTTCACTACCAGGTACTGTACAAATTCAAGTGGCTTTTTAGACCACATCAAGTCCACAGTCATCAGGTGACTGTTCCATTAATGTTCAATGCATTGACACACAACAAACTCGGCTGTGTTTTACACTTCACTGTGATTATGGGCTGCTCACAGCACATGGATGTGGATGTTGTCAGCAAATAAAGTAAACATCAAATAAAAGTTGTATGCAAAAGAGTTTAAAGTCATGTTTCATCATGTTTTCCCAATCTGAGAATCACAAGATAGTATTAAAATGCATGAGTGTGTCTGCATGCACAAACAGATCAATGTACTAGATACAAGGATGAAATCTATGATGTTCTAAAATCAAAATTCCCATTGATTTTAGAGTCTATATCACTGCCAAGATATTTTTCATGATAGTAAGAAAGCATAATTAAAATAATTTGAATTGACACAAATCTACTTTCCTAGGAATGCACTTTATCAAAGCTTTAAAAGAATGGAGAAGAGGTAGGTTTTGGTGGCTCTTAAGATAATAGATATTTGTGAATATAATCAAAAAAGTTGGCTTAATGATACAAATAAAGGAATCAGCTATCAGTGAGCAAAGTATCTAAAGTAATTAAAAAATGTAACAAATAAAATAATTAAACGGACTATACAGATTAAAGTAAAAAATTCATCTCATTTTCTACTTATAAAAAGACAGCATGACAAAGTCAATTTGTATCCAATGCCTAATTTTTTTCACTGTCAAATTAAAAGCTTTCAGAATGATAAACATCTGGCTGAGTGACAGGGAACTGGAAGGTAGAAAATGGCACAATAAAAAACAAAAATTGAAATATCACAAGAACTCTTTAACATAGCTGCAAATAGATTTTACAGACAGTGACCTGATCTTGAGATGCTCCCAATGAAAATATTTATCCTAGAATTTTACAAGCCTTATTAATAACTTTTAAACATTAATAAACAATTTCATTTTATAGATTGTTCACTTTCTGTATTCTCCAATACAATCCAATGTCATAGCCCCAGTTAATATCCCATAAAATTCAATGCTAACCTCAAAAGAAAATTCCACTTAACAGTTTCCAGTAGAAGGGAATACAGTACTGTTTGATAGAGGAAAATAGATCAGAATTTAAGCCAAATCTGCTGTAAATAAATTGTTTGTAATTTAAAACTGGAATTTGCTCCTGACGTACAATTTTAAACAGGCTGTTACCCAGGACTTAAGAAGTTAAGGCAACAGTCTGAACTGGTGATGTGGAGCCCTACCTACTCTTATTGTAAGCCTTAAAATTTATGATATGCATTTATGAAAGTGCTGGGTTTGCATGCTGTTATAACTGTACCTTTTTCAAAAGCAGATCTTTAATTTTGCTGTATAGGCAAGCAGTGGATTCCACAAATCTGTTCTCCTGTAGCACTTATTTAAAGCCCCACTGCTGCCATAAACTGAGATGATGTTACAGGACCCAGTAGATGGCTAATTCCTCCTGCCACAAGCCCAGCCCAGGTTTGGCCAAGTCCCTGCTGAAGGACCAGAGCTGAAAGCCAAGAGACTCCTGGTCTCACTCAGTTGTTAAACACTGCTTGAGGAAGACGTGGAGTCATTCTGGAGTCATTCAAAGTGTGGAGACGGAGAGAAAACCAGCCCAGGGACAGAATTTACAGCCAATAAATCATTCCACTTATTTATTATTCAATTTGTTTATTATTCCAATTAGCACTGGCATAGAACATTTTTTAGTATCACCTTTTGCTAAAAGAATTCTCCCAGTCTAGTTGAATCTTTATGTATATTTTGGCATTAAGATAAGCAGAACCTTACTTGGTAGAGCTCAAAATGATTTCTGAGAAAATGTAGGGCTTTGCTGCTATTTGAAGTAGAATTCAACAATTAATTTGATGAATTGATACCAACACATTCTCTCAATATGATATCTTAATACAATATTTTCCCTGTTGCTGGATTAATTTAATGTAGTGGCTCTATGGCATTATTCCACAGTAGAACAGCAACCACTAAGGAAACATTCTGGTCTTTGAAGTCAGATTTTTATGAGTAATGCAGGGCCCAACACCTCATGGGGCCTCACCACACTTCTACAGAAGGTACCAACTTATCAGCCCAAGAATTGAGCAGGTTTTCATAATAAGTCTTTATTCTTTAATTAATTGCTGGTCAAAATCACACCAGATGCAAAATAGGGCATATTTGGCACAATGTGCACAACTCTATTAAACAACCTGATTAGAACTGAAGTACCTCCTACTGGATTTCAATCATATAATTCCTCTTTAATTTCAGGAGGGCTGATTAGCATTTCACTCAATGCCTTATAAACTTACCCTTGCCTTATAATGATATGTAGATGGAGTTGAATTTCATTCTCCATTTGACAATCATTGAAATATTCTTGGCAAGTAATTACTGATCAAAATAACTATACTCAGAAACTGCACCTTCTAACACCTATATGCATATTCGTATTTATATTCATCCTTTTTTAATTCCAACAAATATTGGAAGATATTTTCAGTTTTAAACAGTAGTTCAAGAGAGACATGAGAAGAGTATAAATTCGTATTATTATAATATTACGTGTGGTGCTAACTGCATTAAGAAAATTACCACTTACTGCCATTTCAGAGAGCACAAAATTAAATTTTGCAAAAGAACTTGGTCCAGCTACTGAACGAATTCTAGAGCAGCTGCAAATGGATCTCTTTCTGTTAGAAATGTTTTCAAATGGAATATCACCAGCTCAGATGTATAAACACAAATGAAACTGTATGCACGGTCTTTCTTCTAATGTAAACGACAATGCAAAGAAGATAAATTCATTCTACAGAAATGTTACCAATCCATGGCATTACTTCACCTAAAGAACTCAAAGCATGTTATGAGTATCAAATAAATCTTTGCAAAGAAGCTGATTTGCTAAACTCCCGCCTCAAGGAAAGGTTACAGTAAAAAACCAATATAACTGTGTAGCTCTGGACCTAATTACTTGTGGGCCCCTTCACTCAGATGGTTTGGTCAAAACCCCAAGACACCAGGACAATAATCCATTTTAAATGTCTTTGCTTAGATGTCAGGATATATTCAAGTCTGCATCTATGAGTAAACAAGTTTAGGTACACAGTAAACATTTGCCTATATAAACCATGCCATTAACAGTTTAACCAAAGGCTGTAGAGCAGGAACTATCCCTGACAATACTTTGGCTCCAACCTCCAGTAAAACTCAGGGACAGCAGAAAGTTTCAGACTAAAGGGAATGGGAAGGTGAGCCAGCTCCAACTGTAAATGTGGCTCCAGAGAACCTACAGGTGAAGATGATGGCATCACCATCAGGAAGAACACCTTGTCAGAACTGGAGACACAATGCCTTGTTGTGACACCTCACCTTGGAAGGAACAGGACTGACCTTAATAATACATATGTGTAATTTTATTACATAATCGAGATGCAAGAACACTTCAAGAAGGACCTATACATCTTGTTAAAATATTAACAAGTTGTAATTTATTATTGTTTCCTTATCATTATTAACTAGGTTAGCAGTAAATTATTGTGTGTTTCCCTTTGTTGCAGGCAAATATCCCACTTAAAATAACACATGCAAGAACCTTGATCTTTGGTTGGCTGTTTTTTTAACAGCTACTTAAAATTATATCAAGGAATGACAGCTCCCCATTTTCAGTTCCTGCTACTCACTGCAGCTCTTTGTCACAATAGCAGCATGTCACCTGGCAAATACAGAAGTCTGCTGAAATTCTCTTAAATTACTCTCTTAGCACTAATTGGTTCTGGAAATGCCATGGAAACTGTGACATGAGTCCACAAAGGATAAATTGTTTTGGAGAACTGCATCCTAGAGGGTTAAATGTTTACATGCAGCACTCTAGTACAAAACCCTGACAGAAGCTGGTGAGGTTTGTGATTCACAGGATGAGGAAGTTTTTGCAGATGACACAAAAAAGTTGTACTCTCTAGCAAGCATTTACCCTCCTGGGCTCTCAGAGGGCTCTTTGGACACTGTGCTCAAAAAGCCCTGTGGAAGAACTCAAGCTTCAGATGGCCAAGGCTCAGAAATTTGCTAATACTGCCAAAAGGAAAATCCAAGTATGTGTATTTGTAAAAAAATCCCCAAACTCACCACTACACCAACCAACAATCCAGCATATTTCCTGAAATAGGGGCAATGTGCAGTGTGCAGTATTGACATGCAGGAATAGTGTCCACATTTATAAACTATTACAAACTCACTTTTGCCATGTCTTTTAAATTTGTAAAGTTATGGATCATAAATTTTAGAGCAAATTCAATAATGGACCTACTTAAATTTCAAAATACTTACAAAAATTTCTGTTTAAGCCTGCTAACATGTATCTGTTTCCACATTGATTTTTTTTTTATAATTAAATTATTAAATTCCCAAATCTCCTCTGAGAATTCCAGGAGTTCTCCACAGAACAGAGAGCAGGACCAGAACATGATTAGAGCTATAGGAGATTAGACCAATCCAAAATACAACTTCAGTGTTTGGCTTCTGAAGAAGCTGATAATGTAGAAGTATGTTTCAGTGACACAATAGTCTTTCAAACAAAATACCACTGACTGGACTTGGATCACAGTAAAAACCCTTAATGAATATTACTGGAGTGGAGCCTTTGCAAATCCAGTGAATATTTATATATTGGTCCACAGTTTGAAAAGTTAAAAAATAAACTGAAGTGTGACATTTATTCACCAAGCCTTTAGAGAACTTACAATGTGTGGTTTACAGGGGCTCATCTCAGTATTCTGAGCAAGTCTAATGAAATGTCATATAAAGCCAGTGGGATTTAGAAGTGTAAGTTTTATGATTGCTCCTGAAAGCAAGGAAAAATTAATCTTAAACACATTTTAAAATTAATACTAAAGACTCCATGTTCTTCCAATTGATTAGCAATAAGCAGCAGTACCCACATACAACATAAATCCTAGACTGTCTTCCTTCAGCCTGATCCTGAGGTACTGTATAGTTTACCTCATCTGCACAGCTTTGAACCTATTTTTATAGTATTTTAATTCTGAAATATTAAGGTTGCACTTTTGTGCCACAATCTGGCTTTGTGCATGCAAAATGTTTTCAGATTCTGAATTGCCTTGGAGAAAAAAAAGCATTCATATATGAATTGTTTTCAAATCCATTTCCAGTAGATAGAAAAAAAAAAAACCTTTTCAACTCTTGGAGATTTAACTTCAGGTTACATTCAGTAACAAATGCTCACAGGTTCTTATAGTAGCCAGACACCTGTATTAATTTCTGTATAAAAGTTAAAACACATATCTAGGAAAACTAAAGATTTAATTAACGCTTCTTGAGAGCCATTTCTAAAATTACCATTTGACCCCAACTATTTTCTAACCCTTCACTATAATTTGGGGTTTTGGTGTTACAGAATATGCAGAAATAGATATGCCTTAACTATGCAAGACTCTAAAGCATGTGGTCTCCTGATTACTTTAACATAAGCACTGAGAAGTTTAATGAAGTGAAATAATTTCCCTCCCCTTGCTAATGATGATTCTGCTGGGTTATTAAAAGATGTTTTATGCACCACATCTTTTGTGTGTAACCTAGTATGGAAAGGGAGGAACAAGGATTGATTCACCTACTACATGCATAGATACATGTAGAAATCAAAGAATAACCTAATCCCATTTACTCAAAAATAAAGATTATACAACAGTGTGATATTTTTGTGTGCCCTCATCCCAAAAGTTTTTGTGCTTAATCTAACAAAAAGAGGAAGGGAAGAAAAATTTTAAACTATTTTCAGTCACACCCGTTTTCTAAAACATGCAGCAATATAAAAACACTGTATCTGTGAGGAAAAACCCACGCTCCTAATTTATTAGATGTGATGGAGTTTTCTTACAAAGACAAATTTTGTGCTCACAGCTCATTAAACAAAAGTAAGCTCAAGAAATAAATTGGACTTTCCTAGTCCTGGTTGCACAGAACTCTATTCCTATTCACCACTAGAACCTTTTTGTCTTCCTTCCACCCCTTGGGGGATTGTGTACCAGGGAGAGAAATGCCTTTGTAAACCACAAACCACAAAGACTGAAATAGGATCACTGAATCTAAACCACACAACTTCTTGAGCAAAAGCAATTGCTTCTATTGAGAACAAATTGGATGAACACTTGAACTCTGATATTATCCCTTAGAAGATGACAGAGCACCATGTGGATGAAATATAGACATCAAGAGTCATGCTTAGACAGTACACTTGCCAAACAATTTTAAGTTTAATTATCTCTCAGGAGTAAAAATATCAGTTAATAAATCTGGGCTGTAAAGTCAAATCTATTGTGCTTTCAAAATTAAATGTAAAAAAGAAGCTACATCAAGACTTTTTAAAATTATTTAGGGAATAAGTTGCCTCCAATATCTCTTTAGAATTAAATATCTTTTGAAGACAAACAAGAATGAAATGTTCATTGCCAACTGGCTCAAATTATTTTTCAGTTGTCATACATTAATAGCAATATGTTTTTGCCAAAAGGGCATATAATTTTTGGACCTAGAGCAATGACTCACAGAAATAATTATCTTTTATTAGACTGATGCTTGTGTACAGATAAACAACTGATAAGCAACAGACTTGTCCATCACAACTATCCTGTCAGGATGTTATTAAAGAATGTCAAAGGACTGATTGTTATGGGGGTGATTATATCAAGTACATGCATGTATATAAAAAGTTGAACACTTTAAATTTATCCATTGGCAAAACCCCATCACTGGTCAAAACACCCAACAAAAACATTTTTTGGCAAAAAAATCACCATTCAATTTTGCATAAAAACACCAGTAAAGAAATTAAAAAGTCTCAGAAGACATATTAAAAGATGCAATATTTTTGCCTCACATAAGGCAGATTATCTAAGACATCTTGGCCATATCTAACTCTGTCTTGGTTTGACATGGAAGTGAGTTTTGTGGGAAGTTGTGGTCAAACCAATCAGTGGCCAGATTTGAGTATTGGCACCTGGTGTGGCCACTGAAGACCTGGATACACCTCTGAGAACACACAGGGGTTAAAAGCAGAGCATTCCCAGGTGAACTCCCTCTTTGGTTCCGGCCAGTGACCTGCTCTGGGGAAGCCATGCAGCCTCTGGGGAGGGCAGGCTGGAGCCCTGCAGGACAGAAAGGGTGGAGGGGATCCTGGGATGCTTCGGGCAGCCCCCCACCCACCCCCCACCGGGAGAGAGAGAGAGAGAGAGAGGGAGTCTGTGCCAGCTTGAAATTTGATATCCTGAGCTGGCACCATGGGGCGAGGAGGAGAAGGGAGAGGCAAGAAGGGGCCCAACCGCCAGGCAGACAGCAGCTGAGATTTTAACCCTTTTTGTTCCTGGACAATGGGAGCTTCAAAAACACTGATCCTCCAAAATTTGAGGAGAAGAAAGATAGAAGGAAATGGGCAAGTGAGGAGAAAGTTCGAGTAAGTG
>VZRH01001842.1:280170-295539 GCA_013397555.1 Urocynchramus pylzowi
TTGTGTGAGGGGTGGTAATGGACTGAGAATTGAGTGTTTGAGGGGTGGTAACTGGATTGGGAATGTAAAGTCTTGTCTCATTGTGTGGTGGTGGAATTGGGGGTTGGGGGGAGGAGGAGTGTTTTCATTCTGGATTTTGTGTGTATTTTTTTTTTTTCTTTTCATTATGTTGTAGATTAATAAAGTTTTTTCCCTTTATCCTTAAGCTGGAGCCTGTTTTAGTCTGTTTCTGGTCACATCTCACAACAGCCATTCTGAAAACTATACTTTCATGGGGGCACTGGCATTGCATCAGGGTCAACCCATGACAAATTCTTAAAAAAGTAAAATGCAATACAAAAGCCTAAGCAGACTTTATCCTGTTCCCATTTTAACCAAAAGAGATTTTGTCAGTACCTTTATTAAGGATATGCTACATTTACTCTTTTGCAATAAGGCCTTTTGTTCTCAGCCAAATCTGATGCAATATTTTCTCCCCATATCCATGACAGAGAAAGACATCATTCTACAGACCTCTTCTTCACACCAGTGAAGTGCCTTTCTGATATTTTTATGCCTAGAATTCAAGTCAAATGCAATTCTGTACTCATTTCCTCAAATTCTGCAGTTGTCAGCCTTTAAAAGAAGATAGAAAAAACTATAACTGTACCTGAACAAAAGGAGGCCTCACTCATGCAAACCCCAAATCTTTAACTCAAGTACTTAATCGTAATTAATCATATGGTTTATTCATCACTATTTTTTTAACTTTAAAATTTTGACTTGATATCTAAGAGTTGTGCAAATAAGAAAGATCCTCCTCACAAGCCAGTCCAATCTCAATAAAGCTTTAATAATATGCTTTGGAAAGAGTATTGTTTTATTCTAAAATTTTAACACCTTCACCATGCCTGTCAATGGTAAAAAACAAAGCAGAAATGCTGTCTTAATCAAATGAGATTGATTCTTCAGCTGTCCACTGTGATGGAAGCAAGCAGTAGCTTACATTTTTTTGCGATAAAAAAGTCTTAAAGGAGTGTCCTTGCCTTTCTACATGAAAGTGTGAAGTTCTCTTGTTGGAACCCAGGACATCCCTCTCAGGTCAGTCCGTGGCACACTCCGCCGCCCCTGGGGCAGTGCTGTCTTTTTGTACTAAAAACTACATGCACATTGTTTATAATTATTTTCCAATACCTATCACCTATGTTAGACAGTCCATCTCTACTCTAAACCAATCCAAAAGTGCCACCATCACCCAGAAGATGGAGGCTAAGAAGAAGAAGAAGGACAAGGCATGCCCAAATCCCTCCATCTTGGCCTCTGAACTCGCCAAAAAACCAAAAAAAAAAAACCTCTAAAAACCCCAAAATTCTATTTTTCCACCCTTTGACAAGCTATCATTCTACTTAAACTTTGGTGGCTTGTAGATCCTCATATAAAGTTGATAATTTTTTCCATGGATCAAAATCAAAACCACAGGTGTCTTGGGCTCTGTGCCAAGGTCTCTGAGCCCCCTGCCAGGGGCTCAAGCCATCCAGGGCAGCCAGAGGGATGTCCTGGGTTCTGACATAAGTTTTAAAAAGAAATGATAGTCAACAACAATTCTGATAAAGCAGCCAAAAATAATAATGCAACTGTCAGTCCTTACTGGGCAGCAAAATGTTTGCTAAATTGGGAATAATTCAGCAATATATATTTGGTTCATTCATGTGATTAAATAACATCTATGTAAGAAAGTTCTCTTGCATTTCAGACAGTCCTCACCTGTAAGTGATCACTGATTCATCATCTCTTCAGAATAATATACAGTATAAAAACACAAAACAAAATGAAACCACAAAACAACAAAAAAGTTATCAAAGATTTCCATATAAAAAAGAGCTGATTGTGGCATCCTCTCTTAAGCATTGTCCTGAAACATTGCTGACCCAGGAGTTCAATATTGAAGAAGGAAGATGAGATTTGGCTATTAAATATGTATACAGATTTCTGAACTGTGAGGAAGACAAAAACCTGTACATTTACAGGTTTACCACATGTTACATTCACATACAATTTTTCAGAAACTGGATACTGTGAACTTTATTCACAGCATTTCTTTATCTCCACTTTAAATTTGACAAGTCAAACCTGAAATCATTTATCTAAACACCTTAAATTTCCAAGTTTGTTGAATTCAAACAGCCTCATATGACATGATGGTTCAGGAAAAGATCAAAGTAACAACGTTCTGGAACTGGGATAAAGTTTCATGCCTTTTATAGACAGAATTTATGCAATTAGGAGTTAAGCTTCCAAGATTAAAGGTGAGCTCAATTCATTGGTATTTATGCAAAGAAAATGGATTAGCAAATGAAATTCTGCTACAGGATAAAAATGAATGTATTAACTGAGCTTTCTTTGTCAGTTTCTATTTTTATTGTGTTCCTATTTTCGTTTTGTTCAATAATGAAGGGGAGGAGTTGTAAGAATCCAAGTTTGAGCCCCCATATGCGGAACAAAGTTTCCATTGCTGTGCATTATCAAACTGGGTGTTAATTTCTTCCAATTTTATTTGAACTCTGCTATGGGACATCTGTTCTTGTGTGCTGTGTTATATTATTAACACTTTCTACACTCTGTTACAAGAACTCAGACAACAATTTTGAAAGAATGTTCCTGCTTTAGGAATTCTAGAATGTGCTTTTTAAAAATTAAAATGCCAGCACAGCTCTCTCATTATGGTAACAGCTGAACATCCATTTCCAAGTTGAGGATGTAAGGAGAAACCAGATGTGGTGTGATATGTACTGCATGACAAACTTATTACCTAATGGTCTGTGCCATACCGTACAAAGAGGAGACATTTTCTATGGCTAAGTCCAGAATTTGTGAACAATGAAGATCCAAATCACTCCAGTTTCTTTTTAAGAGTGAAAATCCAACTGCAGTACACTTTTCTACAGCAGAATCAAACCCATTTGTTATCAATTTTTAGTGGAAGGGAGATTTCCCAAAGGAAGAATCAATCATCCAGATTCCTTTTCCACTCCAACATAAATGACCTTCAGTTTATATAAGTAAGACTAAGCCCAAATGTTTCTGAATCTTCAAAATTACCAGTGTAAAGACAACCTTACGATAAAAAGGATAAAAAAAGGTTTAATCCATCATACAGCATCAGGTTAGAGCTGGATGTCAATTTTTAATAAAGTTACTTTTTATCAAAATGTCATTTGCCTAAACCGAGCATCCTCAGGACTGCAGCACTATTTGAGAAAAGCAAAACAGAAATCCCAAAATACTGTTTATTTAAAGCTGTTCTCTCTGTTGGCAAAAGTTTGTCTTCAGCCTAGTGAGTATTTCTGTGTAGGTTTCATAGCTGGAAAAAGAAGAGTGTGACAAGGTTTCCAGACCAACAGGGGTTGTTCTAAGACTTAAATCTGCGAAAACAATCAAAAAACACTTTGAAGATTTGAAGCAGATTCCTTAATGCAATTTTAAAATTATAAATTATTTTCACTAATGAGATCTGGAATAATTGCATAGAAGCTGAAACCCAAGGCTGTGTGCCTCTTTAAATAGGTTCAGGGTTTATTATTAAAGCATCACTTGGACCATGGTTAATGGACATGGGCAGGAAAGAAAATAAAGGTCCTGGCTTCCAAACCAGCTTTCTTTGGATTACTCAGATACACAGCTTCTGTGTCAGCTTGCTTGTGCAGTGAAAGAAGGAATACATGCACAAAAAACCCCATCCATGTTACAGGAATCAGTCTCTGGATTTCTGTGTTGGCCTAATAATAAGGATACAGGAAAGGATGTACATTGCCTAACACATGAACCAAGGACTTGGTTATTGCTCAAAATAAATCACTACCTAATTACACTTTGCCAAACAGCACACACAGCTTTCTTGTGGCACACACCCAGCAAGCATTCCTTACTGTAATACTTACAATATTTACAACTTCAACTGACAAAATGGTAAGAGTCTAACTCAATTTAATTTACTTTACCAGTGAACATTTCTGTGTTGCTTCTTATTGAAAGAGTTTGATTTTAGTGGTTGTCACTTAAAAGTTTGGGGAGTTTTGAAGGATTTTTTTTTTATGCTAAAAACAAAACCGAAAAACCCCACAAGATAAATACACAGTGCAAAGAGGTAACATTTCCACTCAGAAACCCTCATCCCAACAAGGAACTTCTCAGATAGATATGCCTTTAACCCTGCTAGCCTGCCAATAATCCAGCTGGGTTATAATGGCAGACACAATGGTAGGGGAGTGACAGCCCCACCATAATAAGCAGCTAAAACAGAGACAATTTCATTACAAACCAAAACGAACATTTTGTCAGCTGTTACTATAATACACAAGTGCTGAAAATAGGGTATCACAAATAATGATAAATATTCATTAGGACATCATTACGAGGCTCTGAGAGACATGGGTCAAGCAGAGCTGCCCTTGCTGGCTTTACAAGTCACTATCCCTTCTCTCAAGATGCTAAACTCTCTTCACTGATAGCCAGCAATGATTTTTCCTAAACATCAGCAGGAAACACGACTGTTTAGGATTTCATGGCAGACTCTCAGTGCCCCACAGGATTGAGCTTCTAAAGGGAAACAAAAGGAGAAGAGAGTCTATAGGCAGATGGCAGGCAACCAGGGAAAAGTCCTGCTGTGTTGGCTGACCAGCTAAAAAGGAACAGAGGGAGATGGTCCAGCAAACCCATTGTAGAATAGACAAGGGGAAAACTTGGGGGGGGATCACAAACAGCTTGCTTCTGTTACTGGTGCCCCTATTCCCTGAAGTGCAGGGGATCAGAACGAAGTAGAACTTGGCAGAGAATATGTGACACCATACCAACATCCCCTGGCACAACTGCCTCTTTCCTTTCTGCTCTTGGGACTCCCTAGGCTGCCACAGCTTCCATCAGGTTTTGTACTGAAATGGCTTTAGCCATCCAAGGAGCAAGCAGGTAACAAGATAAAGGTATGAGAGAAAGTCTCAGGTTGAACCTGCCCTGAACAAAGGCATTACTGTATCAACAATATTGCATCCATTCGACCAGATGCAACGAGGTTTTTGAGAAGTTCCAGAACAACATCTGCACTCAACAGTCATAGGAGAACTGCAACTACCATGTATATTTATGTACTTACAATGCTCCTGCAGCCTCATAACCTATCATTAACACATCATTGCAATATATTGAGATTGGCAGGCCTATTTCTATCGTGGACCTTTGAGTTTTCATGGTACTAAAAAGAAATGCATTTGACCCACCCCTTTCCCCCCACTCCCACATATATGTATTTATAATAATCACCTGATTTCTACATGTCATCACCATCCACAAAAGTTTAAAAGTCACAAATTGAGTAAATCATAGATGTTACGAAAAGATAGCTTAAGTAATTATAACAGGGTCCATCTTTTGAAGCACAGGTTGTTGCTTTGTAAGAAATACAAAGCATCGGAAGTAATACAAGAGCACTTTGCAGCCGGAGTGTGCCTGTCAGGCACGGCCAGGCGGGAAGGGCTCGGAGCAGCTGGTCCAGCCCTCCATCTGCCGGCTGCACTGGGTGCCTGCGGCTCCCGAGGTACCGCCGCCGAATCCGACTGCCTGAACTTGGTCCTGCTACAAATAAAGTCACCCTTTTCACACTTTATTCAAGGAGATTTTATCACCTGATGGATTATGCAAATTACAGAACGTAATACTTATAATGATACGAATTCTCATTTAAAAACAAAACAAACAAAAACATGGTAGAAAGTTGAACAGCCTATTTCATCTCTTTTCCAACCAAGACCTAAATCACCACCAAAACTTTCTTTCCCTAATTTTTGCATGAACATTCTTCATTGTATTCTAATTGGTCACTGCTCATCAAATATTCTGGCAAGATAACAAAATGAGAATATAAAATTCATAAAAGGCATATTTCTCATAAAAATCTTTACCCACAAATCCACTTTAGCAGTAACATATAGAATCCAGCAGAGAATAGGGTAGGTGAAATTTCTCCATTAACTCAAGGGGATCACAAAGAAAGGGAGTGAAGAAATGAGAGCCAAAAATCCAGATGGCTGTCTGGGACAGAAGATGGAAATTTTGATCGTCAAATATCTGAAACATAAAAATCTCAGGATTGCTACAGGAAATGAACATATTACATTCTTCACTGAGCCCTTGAACCTCGCCCATCTAAGTGCAGAGGAAAGAAGATATTTTCTTTATAAATCAGAAATGAGAGAAACAGTGTATAAAGGCTGAGTCATCACAACTAAAACTTCAGCTTCCACCTACACCTCTTACACATGCACACACACAGAAGATGAACAGCATTGTTTATGAACACTGACACATCTTAATATCAGATGAGTCATAATATAAGGTATTTCAGGATTCATCTTTTTACAGCACATTAGAGGGATACAAAAAATGGACTGCTTAAATCCGACCCACATACACTTTGTCCAGTGTTGTGTAAGATTGCCTTTTCATATAGCATTTTTCAATGTCAACAGCATCTCACTTTAAACAATTAAAGTCCATTTCTGAAATTGAGGCAGTTATCCCAAAGCAGGTTTGGCTAGCAGTCAGTGTTATCCTGGATGCTTTGTAGTGACAACTGTAGATATCTTTGTACTACTTATATTTATTTTCATTTCCACCTCTTTAATCTATGCATAACTTTAAAAATTTTACAAGTTACATAACCAGTTAACTAAGGTTTTCCTCTCCTAACAGTTCCAGTACTTCATACCAAAATTTAGCTGCAACTGTACCCCAGCTGTGGATATTTGACTCAGTCCTCATTTCTATTGTATGATGCTCTGAGATGACAGCAACAGCACAGGATTCTTGCCTCCTTCAGTGATAACTTTGACTATCAGACCTCTGAAATCCCTAGAACCCATTAGAAGAAAGCATGCTGTCCTTCAGTAAAATCATGAGTAGGCAGGCTCAGTTTTACCCCAGATAAAATATTTTTATCTCCAGAATGATATCAGCTACTACTATAGATCCTTCTCTCTAAATTCTCACTAGACATATAACTTCATAGCACTTGGCTGGCTCTAAGGAGGCTCTGAATGTTCTGTTTAGGGTCATGTTGTCTCATTCACTCAGACTGGTGTTTGCTGGGTTTAATTTATTGGCATTTATTGGGTTCAATCAGGGCTCATTGTCCCTCAAAATGGTGGGAAACATTCTTTAATCTAAGGAAGGAGCACACTTGCTTAAGTACCCTGATGATCCCCTGCAGCTTTTCATTTCACTGACTTTGGGATGATTTTCTGTGCTTCTTCAGACTGTTTTCTTGTAACACCTGCTGCAGCCACTGCTCTGACCTTGGGCTCGTGCTCACACAATGAATCTCTGCAGTGACTCAGCTGCACCCTGGAACTCTTGATGGGGAGCTGACTGGTGTTACACAACCCACCCATGGACACCATCACAAATCTGTTCCTTCACTCTGGCTCTCAGGAAGGAGCTGGGCCTCTCAGCCATGCACAGAGAGGGTTTGGAATCTCACATTCCAAAACACCTAGTGCTGTCTCCTCCTCAGGTTTTGTACCACATGCTGCTCATCTGATCATCCCACTCCAGCACCCTTCACACCAACACTCAGTTTCCCTGTCACTCTCCAATCCCTTGTGGTGCTCAGTGCTTCCTGGGAGATGCTGAGCCTCCACTTCCACCTGTTTTTCTGAAAATGGGAAATGCTCAGCCTCTCTCATGACTCAGTCTATACTTGGCATTCTTTTCAAATACTCAGACATTGCAATTTTAATATGACAAAAGCCTTGGTAGAAACAGTTGTTATAGAAATGGCTGTGTTATCATCTTTGGCTCTAAACTGCTTTCAGATAATGAATCCGATTCTCTCCTACCTACAGTTTTTGGTTTAATTCTTTAATTTTTATATGTCTTTTACAGGTGCATAACAAATCAAGAGGGAAGATGCCCTGCAGGCTGGTGCTGGAGCCTCTGAGGTTTGACTGGTTAATGCCCTGAGATGCCTTCCAGCCTGGACTATCCTGTGATCCCAAGTACCTTTACAGCCTGACTGGAAGTGATACACTTTACACATGCAGCACTACTGCATGCAGCACTATGCATTGCATAATCTGGTTTTTTCTAGCTACTCTTCTCTGCATGTCTTTGACAAATAAAGCACTGGAAGAGCAAAGGGAGTCCATCATGCAGTGAAAACAATCTGAGACTTCAAGCATCACAATGTGAATTCTTCCCACAGCAGCTCTGTACCAAACTCCCACTCTCTATTCTAGGTCCTTGACATGGAGCAGCAATGAAAATCAGAAATTCAAGTTATTTTTTCCTTCCTTCATATTAGTATTTCTTTTTCCTGAAGGAGAATAAACAGTAACCATGACCCCTCATACAAACACTTATAGCAGCAGGAAAACAGCTGGATGTGGAACTTCAGTGCTGAGGCTTAGTTGTAAGGTGTTTGACCAAAGGTTGGACTCAATCTTGGAGGCCTTTTCCAACCTTAATTCTGTGATTCTTATACTGGAAATAGGTAGAATTCACATAAAATTGTTGAGTAGATATTATTAGTCTGACACATCCCACAGTATTAAAAGAATATCCCAACAATATTAAAAGAATGTCTTAAGTCTTTTGTCTTAGCTGCAAAAAAGGACCCAAGATCTACAATCCAAAAATTTCATTAGAAACAATAAAGTCTCTAGATCTTATCTAAAGACAGATCTGCATTGTCCAAGTTGAATTCAAGTTATTAATATATTGTATTTATGGGTACTTTGAGACCCTCCGTGTGTGCAAGAGAAATAATTCACCTGAAAGTGGCCTGAACAGCAAGTTTCTAAGTAATTTCATTCCCTTTAGTGGAACTGTTGTAGGACTACATGTAATCTAATTGCCTATGTTGCATGTTCCCAAGACTACCCATAAAATGCAATTTTATTCCTGGGTTGATGATATTTAGTTATTTATAGATAGGTGGGCAGCAGAGTGCTTTTTGCCATGCTATTAGAGATGGTCATGAAGCCATGCCCACACAGTCAGATGAAGATGATGTTTCCATGCTGTTCCAAAAATCACATCAAGCTCTACAGAAACCACAAATATTAACATTCTGCCATTTGAGCATTCTGATCTATTTGTGGATGTTAGTGAATTGCTTCAAAAAATACTGATTCCTGCCTCTCTGATTGCCTCTCAGAGATCATGATTCCCTTTAGTTCAAAGGGTGCTACACTTCTTAGCAGAAACTCTACCCCAAGACCAATCCCAGCTGCTGCATCAACCTTTCAGTCACAGCTGTAGCACTCCTGGGCTGAAATCCACATCATGGATTCTGTCATCTTGCCAGTATGCAGCTACCACTTGTGGCTGTAAAGTCAGAGTCACAGCATCAAATGTAAAGAAGCATCCAGACCCAGTCAGTTGCAAAACACTGAATGCTTTAACACTTGTCCTGATAATATCCAATTTATTAAAGTTCTATACAAAATGTGCAGCTCTGTGGATTTCAGCATTTGTCTTTTGTGGAAAAGTGTGACCTACCTGTTCTAATAAATCAGGATGCATAGGCATCATTATTATGTGAATAAATAACAGCTTTCCAAACCCAACCTAATTTGAAATGCTAGGGAAGTTGGGTTTTGTGTGTTAAATAAAGCTATACAGAAATAAGCACAGCAAGAATGCATTTTCTAGGATACAGAAGCATGTAACAAACAGCATGACAATAAAAAGTGGATGCTAGCATCAAGAACAGGATTAGAGAAGTTAATTAAATAACTGATGCTACCTATAAACATTCTGGAAAGACAGTACAGTATAGGTCCTCCATGGTTTCCTAGCAACAAAATTTTCTCTGCTTTCTCAGAGTATGGTGAAGTTGTAGAATCCTCCTACACACAATTTGAAATCAGGGATGAAAACAAGGATGACCCATCTTCCAGGCTAGAAGCATAAAACTGCCTCAAAGCATCCTGAAACACAGCTCAGTAAAAGGCACTGCTGGCTTAACTGTGTTTAATTTGCATAGTAGGCAAGGTCAAAGGCTTAAATGTAGCCAAAGGGTAATGAACCCTTGTACTGAAGGGCATAACTCAATAACACATGAAAACTAAGGAACCTGACATATTTTAAAATAACTTCAACGACCACCACAATAATTAAAAATAATTCCCAAAGAAAATGGCAGAGAGGAAAAAGGTTTAGACTGCAGCTGTCCTCTTGCTTTCTCTAGACAGCATCAGAATAAGAATAATACAGAAAAAAAATCCCCTGGTTTATCCTATATTTCACAGTGATCCCCTTGAGAAAAATTCTTTAAAATTTATTTCCCCACCCCCAGAACAGAGAAAGCAAGAATTTATTTCAGTTAATCAGTTTTAGCCTTTACTATTTTTAGTATCCTATCTGTAATGAAATTTAAAATAGCAAGTAAAATTATTTCAAAGCTCTGATAGTTACTTACAATGCCTAAATTCCTCCACATAAAAAAAAAAAGGAGGGTTATCATTTAAACAATAAAATTTCTGTGCAGAAATTCCTCAAAAGAAATTTCCCACCAACAGAATTAACATGTGGTTTTTCGATTTGGGAAGTAGCTTTCATTTCTTTAATCACTTAGAAAGCAAGGTTATGAATTCAAGAGTTTGTCAATATACAGGTAATTGCATCTATAACTTAAAAGAGTTATATCTTTCTAAGCACAGGATAAATCACCATCTCTCACAAAGGAATGGTCAAGCATCTGCAAGAAAATAAAGCCCAATACCACTAGAGTAGTAGAAAACTATGAACTGCCCAGGCAATCCAATTTAGTGTTTAATGTAGAAAGCCTTAGTCTACAGGCAAAATCCTACTAAAACTGAACAGAAAAGTAACAACATCCACATGGCCAAAAGCGTACATGAACATTTTTGCTGTTCAATTCCTATGGGAGACCTTTTTCTACAAGCTAAGAGGAAATGGGACAAGTTACTACTTTGCTTTTTCACTTTATTTCACTTGGAATTAAAATCTCCTGAGAGCAGCTTACAAGGCATTGAGATGATAGGAGTGAAACTCAAGCCTCAATGTTTAAATCTGGTATTCCAAACATCACAACATAGGTTCACAGCAGTACCAGGCTGCAGTCTCAGCCTGTGTCTGCTTCTTCAGCTCTGCTTTAAGAAGTCAGCCCCAGAGGCAGAACATAATTCAGCTAGACCAATGGCTAAAAATATGTCCACGCTACGGTAGGTATCCAGAACTGATGCTCCCCATCTCTCATGGTTACTTAAAAAGTGAGGGAACAGAAAATACTGAACTCTTCCATATTTATCCTCTCAACACAGCATGTACAAGCACTGCCTATATCACATGTTACAAAAATCTCAAACTTTGAATATCTACTGGCCCATAAGAAAGAATTAAAGTAACGCTGACGTCTTGTTCATCATTTGAACTCTAAATCAAATCAGACTGTTTGCAGATTACAATAGATGCATGATTGCAATGAAAATCTCCTAGCAGTGCACACAAAATGTATATCTGCAATGCATGCTGATTGGCTTCCAAACACCAGCAAGAGTCTAAGTTGCCAACACAATGAAATTATTCATGTTCTGGCAATAATGGTGTGGGATAGTTTTCTTCATGAAATATATACAGATCCACCAGAAAGAAATTGGGGAAAAAATCTAAAACCTGCTACAGCACATTTCAAGAGTGTGTCAGCCTGTGGGAGATGCTGCTCTGTTTAATACATTCAGTAGCAATGGTGCTTGGCATTGTTAGCCTAGAGTGTGATTGCCAGAGAGTCTCATAAATGGTCAGACTTGAAAGGTTCCTTAACAAGTATGAAAGATAATCAAATAAATAGTGTAACAAAATATCAGGCAACAAGTTTAGAAACAGTACAACCTAGGGGAGGAATTTAAATAAAGAAATAATTTGTGAGGAAAAAATACAACCTTACATTTTTACATTTAGAACTGAGAGGAACATACAATCCTAGGCACCTGTCTGGACAGTGTAAAGGAGACAAGTCAAACACAAAGATGGCAGAGGAGTTTCTGTTAGATGTAACAATAAAAAGAAAAGAGAGACTGTTTTCTATCATAGGTTTGAAGGCTCAGTTTCAAGGAGGAAAGCTTGAGTAGCAAACCAGAGGCAGCTTACCAGCCTTTTATTCAGCAGAAATGGATAACTGGACAGTTCAGGTACAGCTCATGGGATACAGGTGAAAGTCTGTGCTCTACATTTGACTTTAAAACACAGCTTCTTTCCCTCTAACAAAGAAAAATCTACTATCTTGATTTCACAGCAGGCCTCTAAGGATAAATGTAAGACATGGATGGAATGGTAGCTGAGCTACCTAAGCATTTAGAATACAATGAAATTGTATTTGTGTGAACAGGCAAGTGTGAGTTGCCAATAGAACACTGCAAAAGCATGAGTCCTAAAAGCTGTCATAGGCACATCTCCAGCACTCACACAATGAGTGGGCAGAGGAGAGTTTCAGCTAAGTTCCATATGGAATGAAGATCAAGACCAGATACAGCTGAAATGCAAATGGAGGAGCCACACAGTGATGTAGCATCATATAATTGGGATTACATGGGACAGAGCCAATGTCAGTAGCTCCCCTGCTACATGCTATTGGTAGAGATTTATAGACAAATATATTAACTGACCCTTGAGAAAAAACATTCCAGATTCTGAACATCCCAGTCTTTAGGAAGGAATAAAGGAAGCGGCTGCAGAGCTACAGTCACAGAGATTCAGTTTATAACAATGAATATGTAATTGCACTATTTGTACCAAATGCAAAAAATAAATCATGAAATGCCAGCTTTCTCCATGTGGCGTTTCATTTAACAGGCATCTAGATAAGTGCATATTTTGCTGTTAATAAACTTTATGTGCTTTTCTCTGCACCAGTATTGTAAGGAGTGGAAACTATGAAGTTCAGAGCTCTAAGCATATGGAATTTTCCAGGTCACATGTTTGACCAAGTGTGGGACTGTGCTGGGCAGAGAACACTGAGAGGAAAAAAAACCCCTGAATTCTAATCATATGCAATGAGAATACCCAATGTATATATGGCAAGCATGACACAATACAATATTGATTGAGTTATACCATTTCCATCATTATATTTATTAGTGTGGTTATACATGTATAAAAAAGTGACAGAAATTAAAATAAGTGGGGCTTGGGTCTTTCTTTTAAGTATTCCATGCTAAGACTTCCATCTTTCAGAGGATCATGAAAAAAATAACTTTTCCTTCTACTTAGTGAACTATGATCAGTAGCAGAGAAGTAGGACTATTCAAGACCTTAACATTTATTTCCAATTATAGCAAAGACTATACACTCAGAAAAGAAAAAATCCCACACAGAAAACAGGGTAAGGCCAGTGCCTGGAACACAGCTTGGAAAGGCATCCACAGCTGCATTGTATCAGCCCCAAACATGACCCAAAATTCACTGTAGAGGCAGCCCCCTTTGCCACTGACAGAGCTGGAAGGGTTCTGCTGGACATGACCCTTCAAAAAACCACCGTGTTCCTCAGCTTATCTGATTACAGCCATTGCCACTAAATAGTCAGAATTTGTCCAGGTTAGAAATTACCATTAATTTCTAGCAATTGAAGACAGCCCACAAAATTAATTAATTGTACTCAAATACAAACTTGCTCTTCCTACTAAACTGTGCTCGTATTGGGGAGGTGATTTAGGTTGCTTTTGACAATCATAAATACAAACACAAGAAAAATAACAAAAAGAGAATGAGAGAGAGAGACTAAAATCCTTTCAGCTCTCAGATTCTATGCTTGGTATGGCATCTGGGATTATTTCTGTAATATAATATTGGGACTTTTCTGTTGCTACATTGTTTATATCATGACTGTAGATTCCCCACATATTCTGCAATCAAATTTTGCATTGCCTTTTCACAATAGAATCCTAGAATCACTTTGGTTTAGATGTTTCTCCTCACATGAAATTATAATTTATGAAATTATATTCAGCAGTATTTGGAATGTAATTTTAATGAAAACATCTACAAACAAAAGTCAGAATTTGTTATCATGGAATAAAACCCATACATGTCTTAACAGTATGGACTCAGGTTATGACAGCAATGTCCCAAATTGCTGTCCCAACTGTCCCAAATTCCCAAGAACTAACTTTTCACTCCAGAGGTTGAAGGTTTTTGTGTCTAAACTGACCACAGCAATGTGTGCATTCCAGGGTCAGAAAGTTTGAGGTCTTTTCTCTCCTAAGGCTCAACCTGATTTGAAGACAGGGAAGCAACCTTAGAATATAAGCCAAACAGGCTTCATTTGTAGTATTGTAGCATTGCACAAGATAAGCCATCCCTGGAAAGAATTTGACAGAGCCCTTCGAGTTAAAAGAAATACTTCTTTTTTAATCTCATGCTCTATGTTGAGAAAAAGTCTTCACACTTGTCAAGAGTGTCAAGCTTGATCTGATGCAATAGATAATTTTCTACATGCAGCCCAAAAGCAGCATCCAGACACCCAGCAACAAGGGTGTATGGTTTTGGGGAGAGAATTCCAGACTAAAGCCGTGGTCTGCAGCTACAGGCATAAACCTCTGGCTGGAGGTTGCAGTATGCCACAGGTAAGTCTCGAAGGCTCCAGGTAGCTTTTAGGATGTGACATATCCATGGATCCATTAGATCTCTGAGGCCTGTTTTAGGATGGCATTTGGTTCCCAGCTAGAAAAGTACTTTTTGCTCCTTTCCTGAGATTTTTGTGCTAGAATTCAAGTCACATTTGGTCTACAACAGCAAGAAAAACTAGAAATTAATAAAATCAAAGGGAGCAAAAGATCTGACTAACCTCAGGGCTGAACAAGTGATCTCAACCCTCTGAATTAAGGGATGGCTCATGACTGTAGTAGCTTGTAGGACAGAAGCAAAGCCTGCAGAATCTAACTTATACCATTTTTTGCTTCAAAACAATCTAATAATATGGCCATTTACCAGATATTGCCCTGTCTCCCTCAGAAAAACACAATCAGGGAGCAAGAGAATTCAGACCTTCATTATTCTTCTGGGCACTAATACCCAACAAGAACTGGCAATTCCCCATTGCCTTCTTCTTTTCTAATTTTTGAGGACACTTATCATTATGGAGACAGAACCAGTGAAAAGAGACAAGGCGACTGAAGCTCAGGGGAGATGCCCACAAGAAGAGCGATGGAAAAGACAGCCGGGAGATGCGACGGCAATGTACAGGACCGTCATTTCGGTTTTTTTGCGCTCGGCAGCGCTGCCTGGGCATCTGTCCCGGGCCGTGCGGGCGGAGGGGCCGGGCGGAGGGGCCGGACAGCCCAACTCGTGTAAGACGCGGGGCAGGAGCCGCTCCTCCGCCGC
>VZRH01001842.1:314763-369330 GCA_013397555.1 Urocynchramus pylzowi
TCAGAAACTGATTTTCTAATTTAAGTGAATTTTTTTTTTTTTTTTTTTTTTTTTTTTGTCCAATTTTAGATAATATACAATTTTCTTAAGTTCTGCTTGGAGAGAAAAAGAATATTTTGCTTCAGTGTCTTTTCCTATTTCTTTTCCAGATATGGATGTTATGGAGAGACATTTCTAAGACAAGTGCAATGAACTTCTCAGTTCTTACTGAGCAGAGATGATGACAGACTATCTAGGTGCCAAGTGTTAGCATTAATAACCATCTCAATCTATGCTCTGTTAGCCTTCATTGTAGTAGTTATTTTTAAGAGCCAAAATGCTTTGTGTGATGGTTTATTAAGCAGGATATACACTGCAAACAAAAAGATATTTGTGTTCATTATGCTTTGAGAGCTTTCAAATTACAAAAATGTAGAAAATATGTTTTAGATCTTTTTATGTTAAAAATATGTCTATTTTTGTGTGTGTTGCTATTTCCAGACTGGGATTCAAAAGTTATTACTCTGATTGTCTCTAAAGCTTCTATTTTCCTTCCTCTCCCTGATGGTAGAAAGATTCATACATCTTGTAACAAATCAATGTTTATTTCATTTTGCTACTGATTGGGATGTCAGAGGGCTTTTAAGATGTATTGTAAATAAATAGTTTGAGTGAGGCCACATTGGCTGTGCCCCAGAGGAGAAGCTATGGTAATTTTTGGAGTAGCCCAGTGCTATTTTGGACATGAGCTGAGCAACCAGCTGTTGTCACAGGGGCAGAAAGAGGTTAAAGTAGGGGTGGATGCAGCCTGACCCAAAAGAGGAGAATACAATGTGCAGCCAGGAGCACATAATGAAATGAGTGAACTGAGCAGAACTGGGGGTGGAAGTGGGATAAAACTTCCCTTTTTCCCACTCCTTCATCTGTTGATCACAGCTCAGACTGTGAAATTCACATGGGTAAAAAAGATACCCATAAGATGCACTTCAATAAGGACCTAAAGAATGTATATTGCTAAGGGCTTGTGTTGGTCTTCAGCAATTTGGAGAGCTCTGCAGGGATTATTTATATGCCCTATTGCCCTCAGATAACACAGTATTAAGAAAATCTTCAATTCTAGCAGTGAAAGATTGTCTGTGGTGGATCATGGCTGATAAGAGTTTCACAGAAGCTTGCTGACTTGTGAGCATACAGTTTTCAGAAGCACGGTGGACATTCCACAGAAATCTGTTGAAGGCCACTGTGTTTGAAGTACATAAGTGTTTTAGTGTTTTGTTACTCTTTGAATGTCATTGTGCAAATGTAGTGAGACATGGAACTCAATGGGATGGGGAGTTTTGTTGCCAATTCCCAAATGTAATGCATCGTTTGATTGTAAGGGATGTTACTTGAGGGACTGACAGCCCTACCTGGGTCTAGCAGATGTAAAATGGCTTTACATTTTTTTAAGGGGACTAGTCTGTGAGTAAGACTAACCATGAGTTGGAGAAGCTCAACTTTAGTAAGGACAAACTCATCCACAGAACTGTGAGTGCTCTTTGGCTGGTGCCTCACAGATCACCTTACTTCTGGCTTGCTCCTCAGGACTGCATTGCCTTGGAGGCCCTGGTGTTCTGGCTGTGCAATGTAAAAGAAAAGTAGGGATATTCTGCAGGAATATCAGGGATATTCTAGGGTATTCTGCAGGAATATGGTCAGGAACCCTATCCAGGGCACATCACTCACTCACTGAATTCTGTTAGTAGGACATTCTCAGCAAGAGCTGCCATTGAATGTCTCCCGCACAAAGATGGTTCTAGCATCAATATAGGTGGTTCTTCTGTGCCCAGCAAACTTGGGGTCCTAAAACCAACCCAAAGAAATCTTTATTGAAAACAGTAGACAGGTCTGTAAGTGCCAATCCCTTAAGGGACAGGCAGCATGGCTGCAATTCCTCCCCACTCTGTGGGGAGGAGAGTGTGTGTCAAGCCCTGCTCTACCTGCAGGACTGCTGCACATGGTTTTTGGGATGCTCTTGGAAAGGCTGGTGGAGATGCAGACATGGGACAAACAGATTTGGCTTCCCAAATCCTGTGACTGAAACTCCTGAGTGTGGCATGGGCAATGATAGCCACTGTTGCAGTGTCTGAACTGTTGCAGCAGAAAGGGAGGAGCTGGCAGGACCGACAGACACCGGGCAAGGACTGCATTCCTGCATTCCCAGTGGCAGGCTCTGGCAGACCTCTGTTCTCCAGTGTTTCAGCTTTCAAAGGAAGCTTTTGGAAAAAGGCTATGGAACAGCCACTCAGTTTCCACTTGACAGAAAGCAGCACTTCAGTCCCACTAGCTGTAGATTCTTTTTAGAGAACAGCCCTAGAAATGAATCAGTAAAAGGCACAGCACAAAATAGGCTGCTGTTTCAACTGGCAACTGCAGAATGCACTTGTGTTGGGCTATTTCTGTCTTCCTCGTACAAGAATAATTTCCATCATTTTAAATTATTTTTCCAAATTACACAAGCTGGTTTCATTTTCCAGCACTAATTGAGGAGAAACCTTTATTTAAATCTTGTAAACGATCATGGGTGAGTAGGTAAACCTGTAACAGAGCTAAATAAATATGCCAGATACCCAAATGAGTTTGTTATCTACTCCAGAGCACTGAAAAAAATAAACAATTCTGATTAAATCTTCAAGTGGTAAACTTCCAATCCCAGCAATAAAGGCAGGCCCTATGTACTCTGGAGCTGATATGTTTCTTCAGCATAGAACAAAGTGAGCTGTTCAGCAATGATGACTATAGCTAGCTATGGGGAGGAATAAGCAGTCCCAAGGAATAAGCACTCAGTAGTCTACTGCAGTGTTTTCAGTGTTCTATTTAATTTTGCAGATTATGTAACTTTTTTTTCAGTACAGAGTGCTTACAGTAAATTTAGGCTTATAAAGACTTGACTAGGTTTTCATAATTACCTTTTTCTCAGACGTCTTGGAAAAAGTTCATGGGCTGCTGTGGTCTGGGTATATCCTCCAGGTCTACAGTCCAAGACTCAGCCTAGATATAAAGATATAACTCCCTATAATATGCTTCACCCAGGAAATAAACCAGTGGAGAATTGTGGAATTTTTTCTCTATCAAGATGTGGTACCAGTGTGATACCACATGTGAGTAGTGGTGCATGACCTCTCTGTAAACATCTGAGCTTCATCCAATACAAGGAGGAAAGGGAATACTTCAGGGCTTAGTGATTTTTTGGTTTGTTTTTTTTTTTTTTTTTTTTGTCCAGCATTTTTCTTTTTAATTAATTTGTTCTTTATTTCTCCTCTAATAAATTAGACATCATGGACCTTCATCTGTCTCCTTGTATAACCTGAACTGCACAGGCACAGCCATGGAAGTCAATGCTTTCAGCTCTGCACGATTTACTCAGGTTTTTTAACACAGTCATTATCAAAGATTGAACATTACAAATATAAATAAGCTATCTGAAGTTAAAAGCTTTGAAGCTTTGTATAACAACTGGTTCTAAATAAAAGCAAGGACTGAAGCACCAGCAGCACCACTTATATGGACAAGAAAGACACCTTTCATGTAGGGAGTATCTACAGAGGCTCCTACTGCTCATCAGCACATGAAAGGAGACCAAAGAGGAGACGTGTGAGACTTCCCTTGAACGAGGTTAATACATTGTCTGTTTGAATAATGAAAAAACAGAAGCAAGAACACAGGACACTAAGAAGTTAAAAAAGAAAAAAACAAACAACTCAGCCTGATTTAATTGGAAAGCATCACTTGGCTGGCTTCTTCAGTAATTGTTGGAAGCCATCCCAACTCTTTATATATTTAGAAGTGATACAATTCAACTCATAAATAATTTTTTAATAAGCGACAGTGTTCCCAAAGTATGTGACTTAACCCTTCAATGTGTATGAGAAATAGGGTTGTTCCTTTCATGCTTCATACATTTAGAGCATTTTATGATAGCAATAATTTTCCTGTTGTATATTTTAGAAATAGGATATCACAATAAATGTATTTGCTGTCCTATGAAATGACAAAGGCTTTGAACAGTAGGTAACAATAACAACTGAAACAATAATAACATGCTGAAACAATTAGTATTACCAGTCCTATGGTGTCACAGAGATTAAATTATCATTAGGGAGATCTACGGAAGTGTATGCAAGATTAGATTTGATTAAAAGGCAGTCTTTGCACTGCAAAATCTAGTGGTGCTGCATTGTCACTGAGAATGAAAAATTTTCTGAAAAAAAAAAATGTTTGTGCAACATATCTATTCATAAATATTTTTTTTTTCTGGGATTTTGGTTTGTTTTGATGGTTTTGTTTGGGGTTCTTTTCCAAAAAGACACCAAGTCTACGTGGCCAAGGTCAGTATCAGCTCTCCTAGTCTGAAGAGGAGGACTGAGCTGGATTCCCTATTGTATGGGGGAACAACTCACTTTTTCAGCCAAAATTGGTGCAGCAAGGCTAACTCAAATGGCAGACTCAAGAAGAAAGGGCTGCAAACATGGGAGATTAACAGGAAATCACTAGGTATTTTAGAAAAAATACATGCACTTCCAACAATATTTCAGCCAGCCAACATTTTATGTCAAAATAGCTTAAGAATTCGAGCTTATATAAATGCTAGAGACAGTCTGTAACTTGTGGTTTTCCCTGTTCTCAACTGCATAAGTATATAAAGCTGTAGTATTTGTCCAGTCTTAAGTCTCATTAGGTACAGAGTGGGTATTGTTCTTCAGTCAATCTATTAAAAATAAATCTGATGAGGGGAGTGCTCCCTCTCTGGGTCTAGAACTGGACCAGTGTGCCAGCACAGGGGGAACTGTGCTGGTGTACACCAGAGGATTTGGCTTATTTTAAAGAAAAGCAAACCTTTTCAGAGGCTTATTCTGTACCTAGGGACAGAGGAGATAGGAAAGACCACAAATTATTTTTGGTTCAGGGGTTATGTTTTTCTATGACTTCAGTGCAAATTTCAGCCATGCTCTGACTCATCTTTGGGATATTATTCAATATAGTTATTAAACATTAGATTGCATGAACAGGGTCCCCTTAGAACTGCAAAAATTTAGAACATATTTGGAAAGATATGAGGAAGGGGGAAAATTAATATTTTTTAATTCAATTTCCCAGTAAGGTCTGCTCATTTAACTCAGAACATACCCTATAAAATGACAAAGCTATTTACATTAGAAAGTTTAAGCAGTGCTTGGCTGCGAAATCCCTGGCTGTTAAGGAAGTGTGTTTTCATTAGTTTCAACTGGCTTTGGGTTTAAAAAAAGTAACAAATAGTGCTGAAAATCAGCAAGATGCCAAGGCTGGCAACAGGGAGTCCCCTGAGCCTGCAGCCATTCTAATCAGGGTACTGCTGAAAAGCTCTGTTCTGTGAGCTGTTCTCTGGCAATGGAGAACGAAACGTCTTTTCATTCACTTCTTCCCACTTCAGTACCTCAGTCAGGACTGACAGAGGAGAAAAGGATCTTTATGGCAGCTGTTCAAGGGATAAGGACTTTATATTTTTACGTGGGGGTGGCTTTGCTGGTGTGACCAACCCCTCACAGCCTGTCATAGGACCTCAAAAGGGTTACTTTGTTCCACTTAACACTTAAAGTGTTCAGTTCATTTCTGCACATCTCAATTAGGGAAAGTAGCCCCAGCAGCTTTACTTGCTGTAGCTCATTCATAAGAGTGCTGCAATGTGACATTGCAAACTCTGCGAGGACTCAGAGGAAACTTTTTTCATGGAACCTTTTAAAGGTCCCACGTAAACCTTTGGAGATGAAAGTCCATTTTCCTTGTACAACGAAGAAAGACTGCTCAACCAGGACTGGAAGAACAGAGTGTGATTATAGTTGCTCATATTTAACCAAAACAGAAACTAGCCTACGTGATAAAAATGACAGCCAAGAAATGACATAGAACTAAGAGTTTCAGAGATCTTACAAATCATTAGAGTTTGGTGGAATTAGCCTATTATATTCCAAAACTCCAGGCTTTAAAGCATCCACTACATACATTTCTCCATTCCTGTCTCTGAAGCTGTTTTTTTTTCCTTTACTGCTTTACTGACCTATGCCTGTGGTCTCTTCACTTCTGAAGCAAAGATAATGCCATTAAAAGTCACTCCTAAATGTAGCCATTGACATAAATAATTTATATCCCCATGTTCCAGATGATTTCTATTATTTTGTGGTGAGGGAAAAAAAACAAAAACAAAAGAATAAGGAAAGAGCAGACACAGTAAGATTTCAGCATGTTCTCTGAGAAGTTGTCTTAGTGAAAAAATAAACATGACTAAAAGAAACCAGAAAATAATCCTTCTCTTCATTTCTTCATTTGCTGATTCAGTTCCCAGTGAGGAGGGTGAGAGACTGAGTATGAGACAGGCATACTTTTTAAATTCAAGACATTAACTCAGACTAGACCCACTGTGCAATGCAGGGTTATGCTCTGGTGGCTGTGGGAAATCAGAACGATAGCACCAAATATCTTGTACCAAAACGCATGCTGAGAAGGGTGGTGAAGTGTACTCAAAAATATATCATGGTTGACTGGGATATGTCCCCTTTAAATAGTGAGTTCCCTCTAAAAGAATTAGGAAAGCGGACGTGCTGGAGATTAAATCAGTTTTGGATGAGAAGTGGTTGAGTGAAACCGAAGTGCATCATGGAAAAAGAAAGCTCTGTGTCAGATGTGACATCATAATTTTACCTGGCCACTTTAGGCTATTATCACTTATATCAGTAAAGACTTTCTTTCATGAAACGCTGAATATAGCAAGATAATTCTTATCCATGTAAAAGGAAGTAGAATGGAGTCCTAAATCTTGGTCATATGCAACCTTTGGGATTCCCAGCTATTTCAGAGGCAAATCCCCATACAGCAAATGCTCCTCCACAAGGCAGTATTTTCTTCACCTTTGTGAAGAAAAACAGGTAAGTATTTTCTTTCAACATTTTGTTTTCTGTAGCTTATCTGAGCAGATAACTTTTTCTTACTACAACATCTTGGCCATATATTTCGATTTTTGTAAATTTCTCTTTGAAAAGAAAATTAAGGAAAAAAGTTGCCTCCAAATGCATATAGTTTCATTGATTGTAAAATAAAGAACTTTTATGGGTAAATATAAAATAAGAAAGCAATTAAATTGTATTAAAAGAAGCCATTACAGGAATGCCCAAACTAAGACATCCAAGTGTGCACTTTTAGAATATTGAAATATGCTACATTCTTTTCATAGTGTTGGACCAAGTTTTATTCTGGAACAAAGCAGATTGCTGTATAATTGTCAAGCATCTCTAGAATTTTACAAACCATACCTATCAGTTCATTAAGGAGATTTATCAGGTTCCATTTGACCAGTTTACAAAGCAGTATCATTATTATAACCATCTTGATTAAGAAACTCAGAGCTGCCCTGAATAAATCATGGCATATCATCATGTTTATAGACTTGTGTTTAGAGCATTAATGGTCTCACTTAACCAAAAGTCACTGGATACAAACCTCTCTTCAGCTGCTTTATTAGGATGGATCCTTTGTGTGAGTTCCAAGAAGAAATTGCATCAGCCAGCCATGAGCATGAACATGGGACCAGAGCACACACAATGACAGCTGACTTTCTTATTTTTACCCCACTTTTTCCATTTGTCAGAAATCTTGCAATCACCAACATGCTGCTTGGATTTATAGGCTGTCTCTCACTAGATAAGAGAGAGTATACCAGTTCTGGTATCTGGAGTTTTATTTCTTTGATAAGAGCTTTTCACAAGCAATTTGGTGTATATTAAAGTCAAATAAATGTCCACTGAAGCAACATTACACTACCACCTCTGCACTGCACTTAATGAGAGCTCACACAGTGGGGAGTCTGAGAGGCTCACTGGGGAGCCCATTTGCCATAAGAAAATGCAATTTTATCACAGACATATTTTGCATTGGTTGTTAAGCAAGCCAAAATCTAAAGCTTCTGCATGTGCTTTCTCTGTAAGCATGAGAGTAATTGGTATTTGGGGAGAAAATACTGAAAAGTGGCAAGTGGCAAAACACCTTCTGGCTTTAGGCTTGAAGGAAGGACAGACAATTGACTGATGGGGAGGTGCTGCTCCTGAAACAGCCCTTGAGAGACCTGTGGGTAGGCAGGGACCAACCCTGCCAGAAGCTGAAGAAATGCAGATGAGCAAAGGCAGGCCTGAAGAGCTCCATGCCAAGGGGACCTCAGCAACAGCATCAGGCCCAGAGGAAGAGAACAGATTGCTGCAAAAGAAACTATTTGAATAGACTTGGGTGGGGAAAAGGGAAAAAAAAACCTAAGAAAGAAAAGAAGGCCAGCTCTCTTTGGCAGCAAACCCAGCTCACTGAGGTGAGGCCCACTGGGTTAAATTGTTGCTCAGTTATTTGCCAAGGGGATCTTCCGCTACACTGAAGTGTAGGGCTTCACAGCATGAGACTAGGAGCTCCGATTAGCATTGGTTAAAAGGAAATAAGAATAAACAAAAGGGCTCCTCTCCCAGACCTTTCCTGTTGAATATGTAAAGTGTGATATCTCTATGCAGAGGACTGCAAACATTCTCTCTTTTGGTTTAAAGCATCCTGGGAAACTTCATTAAATTAATAAATGACTGTTACTAAAAGTTAAACAATTACTTTAAAGTATCATTCAGCTTGATGATACAGTTTATTGAAGTGTTCCTGCCAGCAGTTTATTCCCTATGAGCAATACCTATATTCAGAGCTCAAACACTGGATTATCACTCTCTAGGCTTTTTGGTGCAAACCCATAGGAATCTCAAGATTATTGTGGTTTATGAAATAATAGTAATGAATTACACATGTATAGTCATTCCTTTGTAAGGTTCCTATCTCCATTTAAAAGCATAGAAATATCTCAATTGATCAAGGGCTCTCTGCTTTTTGCTCATTCCTTGTGTACTTTGATGTGAATGTCCCTGGGTTATGCTATGGCAATGGCTGGAGCACAAGAAGGAACTACAGACAGACCTTGTTGCAGGAAAATCCAAACCCTTCAAAAGCAGGAACATGGGACTCTTGTTTCTCTGGACAAGTGTGTGATAGGGGTTGCTAGACCCCCTCGCTGAAGGGAGTTGGGCCAGTTGTGAGAACTGGGCTCCAAGCAATCTGGCCCATCCCTGTCTGACAAAGTCCTTTGCAGATAACCCATCTGCAGCAGGACATGCCAGAACTGCTCAAACCCTTCTTCATGAAAGGAATTAACACTTTCCTTTGTTGTATAAAAAGTTGAATGGGAAACATGGGATCGGGCAAAATCCAATTTTTTCCTACAGGACTGATGAGAGCAGAGCAGGTGGATTTTGTCACATTTCTTCAGGCAGGAAGAGCACTGAGCCCAGTGTCCTCAGGCAGGAATAAGAAATGTAAAATTAATTCTCTAGGAAATAAGGATTTACCAAGTCCTACAAAGCAGCAAGAGGAAAGTAAGAAGTATTTTACTTCAGGTGGCTGCTGGTCTATCTAAGAAAGTTCCACAGGGTGTTCAGTCTTTGAATATCACATCAATTCCAGGAAAGATAACATGGATCTAAACTCACCTTTGAAAACTTTCTAGGTCAGCCTCGAGAAGCTGTCTATGTTTAAAATGGCTCCAGAAGGAGAAGTAACAGGCCAGTGCCTCTGCTTCTTCAGCAGGTGCCACAGATACTCTAAAAATTCATGCTTGAGATCAAGAAAGGGCTGCATTGACCAAAGCCCCTTCAGAAGTGTCAGTTGTTTGGGTGGAATGAGTTCCTGCTGGTGAGCCCAGCATTCCCTCAGGGCCGTGGGACTCTGTTATTCCATCACCAAGAGCCAGAGCCGAAGGCAGCAGCTCTGCTGGCAGCTGGAGCAGCTAAATGATAGCAGCGTGTGGGCTGAGCTGCATTGCTTTCTCTTAGCATCAGCCTGGGCCAGATTAAGTTCTTGTGGAGCCTCTCTCCAGAGGCCAGTGTCACTGCTGCACTCAGAGGTTCCATTCTGCATCACCCAGATGGATGCTCTCCGTACACGTGTAGGCACCATCACAAATCAGCCCAGTGCCTATGTACTCAGAGATTTCACAGAACTGAAACCATGAGGGATGGCACATTCTGTTTATCTGTGTTTGTTGTTGAGGCTTGTCCTGTCAGGCTTTTCTGTAGGTAATGCAAAGGCAGTGATTTTTTGTTTTTTCCTATGCAAATTTAATCCTGACTCCTTGAAGCTGCAGTGTTATGTAATGAAGATACATGTGCATACATACATATATATATATAAACCCCCACACAACACATTGCTGTTACTCACATGCCTCAGAATAATGAAACAGACCTTGTAAGAACTGTCTTGACCATTTCAGTACTTTTCCCCATTTCTGCTTTCCTGAAATAAAGAGTTGCACTCGGAGTGAACTTCAGCTCCATGGGTGGTTACAGCCACTGCTGTTACAGTGTTATTAGAGACTGATGACAGCAAAAGCATCCCTGTTATCCGTATTTCCCTCCTGGCATGATGTGTTTTGCAATATATATACACACAATGAACAAGGTAAAAGCACAAAACCAGATTATCTTCATTAGTGTTTATGCTCTGCAGGAGCTCTGACTGTCAGGTGTTATTTATGCTGCGTGGGTCAGTTACTTCACTGTGAAGATACTGATGCCATGCTTAGCAGTTTACTTTAAACCCATAACAAGGAAACCATCACCAATTGTCAGGTTTCTCCTCCTTTTTTTTTAATTTTTTTTTCCCAGTATAAACTCAGGATTTTTTCTTTCATTGGTGTAAGACACTAAGACACTATAAGTTTTGGCAGATAACATTCATGCAGATTTTGAACCAAGGAGGAACAGAATTGATCTGCAATTCAACCTTTCCAGGTTTTCTGTCCTTCCAAAGGCAATAATCTTTTGCTTGTACTGTAAGGCTCAGCTTTCATTAGCCTAGACTAAGTTTTCCACAGTGGTCATTCCTTGTGGCAGGATTGCAGAGGACAAGTGTGGAGAATATAGCAGGTGGTCTGGTTCATGTGGAATAAATATATTTACATGTGTCCTTTTTTCCACAGGGATGGAATTCATCACATATTCATTCCTAGTGTTTTGTGCATCTTGATCAGATGCTTGACCTGACACTGTAGACAAGCAGTGCAGAGCAGATCACACAAAGGATATATTAAAGTCCAAATCAGACTTCATTTTAAAGGAAAACAAGGTTATAGATCACATCTGAGGCATAAGGCAATGTGTTCCTACCAATAAATCCCCAATCAGATGCAAAAAACTTGTAAGAGATGGAGAATGTGATGAATCCCAGCTGCATTGGCCAGCATTAATTTTTCCTTTGTTAAGGAGTTTTCCATTCAGGATCTGGGCTGGCCATCTCCCCAGCAACTAATCCTTCTCTAGGGACAGAGGGAAGAAGAAACAGAAAAAAAAAAAAAGGAAAATAAAGTTACTCAAGGATTCTGCACAGCCTAATGTTCTGCAACCATAAAAATGTCTTTCCTTTTCTTTTGAATAGCCAGGCAAACAGTAAAGCATTGTTCAAAATAATAAGTAAATGGAGACTCTTCTAGTTTTGTTGTCCTCTTTGGGGAACAACACTAAACATCAAACTCTTCTTCTAAGTAGTCACATCTTCTGTCCTTTCAGTGTCAGCTTTGCTATTGTTAACAAGTAACTTTTCTAACACCTTCAGACAGAAAACAAGGCATTGGTTTCACTCTGCATCGAGGATATTGACATGTTGAGGTCAGATTTTCTTGTAAAGGTGTGCAGAGCTCCAGTGCTCATATGTGAGCAGCTGTTTCAGTATAGCACAGGCTTAATCTCCTCTCTGTTTAAGAAGGGGAAGAACACCTGAACTACAAGGAAAAGGAATTTACTCATTAGCTTGTCAGCAAGGAGAAGCCAGTGACATTTAAGAATAAATTTTCTCTTTTAAACTTGTAACACCACTAGTTCATTTATAACTATACCATTGAACTAACTCACTGTAGGTGGATTCTGCAATATCAATCCTGGTGGTTATAATCAAACAGCAAGCAGGGTTTGTTTCAGCAAGGCCACAGTGGGATTGTCTGTTAGAAGTCTGTAAGGAAATTGTTAAAAAAAACCCAAAAACTTTACATGAGTTAAAAGAAATCAGAGCAGGCATCATTCTGATATTATCAGCAGCTCTTGCTCAGAAAGGAAGGGTACCCTTAGGTCTTTTATGAACTTGCATAAGCAACATTCCCATCTGGTATTGTGTTGGGCTCATAAAGCTGCAGCACAATCAACAACTAATTGGTGCTGGAGGGAACAAAACTGCTTCAAGCATCAGTGAAACCCTCCCTCCCATGCTGGAGCTCAGGTCTGCACCTGAAACCTGCTGTAAGTTCAACACCTGGCTCAGAAATACTGGTGCTCTCCACCCTGCAGTGTGGGACACAGCACTGGGGCAGAGGGAGCAAGAGATGCTCTGAAAGGCATGAGGAGTCCTTGCACTGGGAGCCATGAGCTAATCCAAAGCATCTTCTTTACCCCAAAAGACTTCAGAAGTTGCATCAACTCTTCAAAATCTGTTTAAGTGCTTTTTTACCTCCTGCACATTCTCAGAATAGGAGCTAAAATTTTGGACTGCAGTCAGTGATAAATTAGATGCTTTACAAATCCAGGCCTTTGCGTTCATGGAGGGAGTGAAAACTGTTATAAATACAGAGAAAAGTGCGCCCACATACCTTGTAAGTAATGATTCTGTGACATAGACAGTATCACTAAAGGGAGGGTTCAGAAAACTATTTCTTTAGTAATAGACACACACATTTGCCAAGCCTCTTCTAGCAATAATTTTGGGTTGGGGTTTTGAGTGGAATTTTCTGTTTGGTTAAGGGGTTTTGTTTGTTTTGTTGAGGGGGAGGGTTGGGGTTTGGTGTTTTTGTTGGGGTTTTTTTGGGTTTTTTGTTTAATCTGTTAAGGAACATCAGTCCATCATAGGATAAGCCTCACTTGAAGCTCCCTTACACCCATAGGCTCACATGTTGGAGCAGGTTTGACAGCCTTTGTTTGCTTAGTGACACTCACATCACAGTCCTACCCTCCCAGCTGTAAGATAGCCACAGCTGTGCCTCTCTGTGCATTGTCAAACAGCAGCTCCAAATGGGAGTTCTCATCTTCCAAAGTTATGAGCATTAATCAACAGGTTCAAAATACTGGTTTTAATTGACTCCCCCAAAACACATACACAGAGAATAAAAATTAGACAATAAAGAGCCTATGCAAAAGGTTATGGAAACCTTCTCTTCTTAATAGTTTTAAACATGTTGTGATCAGTCTACAGTGTCTGCTCCTGACTCAGGAAAGTGAACTGCTGTCAGACATTTCTTGCCATTATTGTCCTCTTCACCTTCCCCTCATTTGACTTTGTTCTCTGGTATAAACAGAGTTTGGAAGCGTGGCTGGAATTAAATGTGGAAATTAACAGCTCCTCTGGCCTTTTTATTTAGGGACCAACAGTATATTTTTCCAGTTGCACCTGATATCTGGCAATTGTTTATTCCCCTTCCATCTATCACCTTCTTAATTCAAGCAAGTGGTCAAGCAACCAAATTAGGAAAACAATAGCACAGTGTCCATAAAAAAGTATCTCCCTCTTTTGCCAGATACACAGATGCCATTACCTCATATCAAGCTCCCACAGCCTTCCCCCTGCACTCCCCTTGGCCTCTTCCCATTTCCACACACCCTGTCAGGTGTTACCCAGCCCAGCCAGCTTGCACTGGGTCAGTGCTTGAAGACACCTGCTGCAGCTGCATCCTGGTGTGGGTTCTTTGGAGTTTATTCACCTTGACCTGGTTTAGCAGAAATACTTCCCCCTTCCCATGTTCTTTCAGTCTCATGTTAAGCTACAGAGAAATGCCAGCTCACTTTCATAGCATCTTTAGACCAGCTACGCTTGTGGTCCCAATTGCTTGCTTTCTCATGGAATTTTGTCCATCCCTAGTGCATAGACGTGGTTATTTTTCATGCCATTCTTAATATATTACAGTCAAAAATAGAATTATTCTATGTAAAAGGCAAGGACGTTTTATCTCCGGAGAAAGAGCAGTGTAGTGCAACAGCAAGCAATTTGAAGGCACAAAAATAAACCCTCAGCATTTTCTTCCTGAGAGGATGAGAAATGGGTGGGGAAAATAATAGCAATTGGTGAAGCAGTACCCAGTAGCTTGTTTCATAGCTGCACTTCAACTATTTAAAGCACACAGATTGCACGGAGGCCTTGTTTAATATTTAGGGCTGATGGGCCTTGCTTTACAAACAGCATGTTATTTTGTTCCTACTGGGAACAATCAGCTCCTGCATGCTAAAGAGACTTCTTTGGAAGGAACAGAAAGCATTTGAGCTGCAGAAGCACAGGGAAATCTGACCCTCCCCTTAACTAGGAGTGGTGCCTGTGGTAACTGCCAAGCACCAAGCCCACAAAAGCACAGATGCCTCCACAGCCTTCCTCTCTCCCTCACCCTGCCAGAGGAGAGGATAAAAGAATACACGGAAACCATGCACACACTCATCAAGAATTCAAGTCATTCATGAAACTGGAGTGAAAGCCCCCAAGACCTGTGCAAGTGTCACAATGTTCAAACAGCTTTTCAAGCTTTTGTTCAGAACAAACCTACCAGTTTGGAATCACTGCAAGCAAGTTCTACAGATCATTGACAAAGAGAAGCTGCTACAACAATTGCACCTGGATAAAACAGGACAGCTGCAAGATCTTCAAAGATTTCACATGGCTTTTAAGTCTCTGTGACAAGCAATACTTTGGCAAGAAAATCCTTTTTCTTGGATAATTGTTAGCTTAGTGTGGAAGAACATGATGGTTGAATCCTTTCAAATAAGCCTACAAGCCTTCATTCCTTAACAAGATAATTGTTTATCATTCATTATATGCCTGATATTCCCCAAGAGCCTCTGTCCCTTCTAAGCAATAAATAACCCCTTAGCTCATATCAAAGAACTCATTACAATCCTGTTGTGAAAATTACATGGCCAGACATTAAAACAAGCATAATTTTCCTATAGAGATAATAATTATTTGACTAATTGGGTATTTTTGCCACACAGTCCCCATGATAGCTTTTTTTTTTCCCTGCTGTGTCTTCTAGAAAGGACAGTGTAATAAATGTAGTAATCATGGGAAAGGCAAAGGACATGAAACACAAAATGTTTCAGAGACTGAAGTTAAATTCTTCAATACTTCTTGCCCAAGAGTTTCTGGAGAGCCTATATTGGGGAAAAAAAATTCAGAGACAGTTTGAAGGCAAAAAACTCCTGGCCAATTAAAGATGTCCCTGAGTGGCACCAAGGCATGGGCTGCTAGGCTTGGTGAGCTATCCATGCTTAAATAGGATCTGGCTGTAGTGTTTTGGGTATGCCACCATGCCTCTTTGGTCAAAAGAAGTCTTTTAGAGTAAAACTAGCATTTAAAAAAAAACCACATTAATATAGTCATAAACACCTGTCTCAGAACAAGAACAGGATCAATAGGTCATTGCAAGGGGTAGTAACCAATCTTCCCTTTTCAAAACTCTGCTGTCAGTAGGGAACCTTTTTGTCTGGCAGTGTCAGGCAGAGCTAAACAAGCTTTTTCTGGGATCAAGGTGTTCACTCTTTGCACTGTATTTTGACATGAACATAAACTGACATCAAAAGACTTTAAACCTCTTTATAAAATACAGCGGTCAGTTTATCAAAACCTCTTTTAGTTGTGTAGCAAAGCTTAGAAACCCAAACACCCCGACATTTTACTATCATTCCTGGCAGACAGACAGACTTTAACTCCTGAGCAGTTCACTTAAAAGGAAAGCCTTGCTCACACTCTGGGTGTGCCTCAGGGTGCTGTGCGAGCTCTGCATCGCTCACACTCACTGCCAGCTGCCAGGACCTAACAAGATGCGTTTGCTGCCTTGGCAAAGCTTCCCCCTGTGCTGCAAAATACAAGGTGCAAAGTTGAAAATGAACTCTTGAAAGTCACCCTACAAAGATACCATTCCCTGAGCTGCAGCCTGGTTTAGGCTTTGGTTCAGATTTACATTATCGGGTTAATAAAATTAAAAGCTTTAGTGGCCACTTTCAGAGAGGTCTGCTGCTTGCATGTGCCCAGCTGATCCCTGGCAGGCTGGACCAGGGCTGGGCCCTGACCAAAGCAGCTGCTGCCTGGTCCAGCCCATTGGTTTGTGGGACACAGTGGCAGAGATGATCCTCAGTGAGCCCCTTTGGCAGGGAGTGGTTTCCTCTCCCACAAGCTGGATGTGAGTTTGCAGGATATGACCGAGCACAATGTCTCATTTGTAATGTCAAACAGCAGCCATACAAAGTCCCAGCGTGGTGTCAGCTGTGCCATATATTCAAAGGAGTGCCTGGGAGGGTTTCCACCCTGTGAGCCAGGCTCAGCTCTGGAACAGTGCTGTCATCCACACTCCACTTGCCAGCCACTGCTTTCAGACCCAGGAGAGGAGCACAGCAGTGCAGTTCAGTTCCCAGCCAGCTACCAGGGGCAGCAGAAGCAAAACTCAGTCAGACCCTTTTTTGGCAACTCCATCAGAGCTGATGGAAACTGCAGCTGAGCTCCTCTCCCCTGGACAGGCTCCTGGAGGCATTACCCAGAGGACAGCAGTCTATCCACTCATTCTGCACTGCTCTTCTTCTCTTTACAGAAGGGGCCCCCCCGCCCAGTCTTCCACCATCTCCTCCAGGTATTGAAAGGCAACTCCAGTACGTAGCAACAATAGAGTACTAGAAAAGTAAATGCCAGATACAAATCAGCAGCAGAAATAAGACTGTCCATTGGAATCTCCAGTCCCCAGGTTCCCAGCCAGAGCTGGTTTTGTGGCATAGTTACTGCTTATCTAAAGCACTGAAAGGAAAAATGGTCTTTTTTTTTCCATTCAGTCATATTTCCTCTGTATAGGGCTGTTGCTTCCCTTTCCAGCATGTCCAAGTTCTGCTTTCAGATGTTTGGGTACTGGTACATTCTCCCAGGACCATATAATTATCAGTCTGTGATCTCCTGTTCCACTGCAGATATGAGCAACCCTTTTATGCTCACAGTAACAATTTAGAAGTGTTAAAGTTTGAGCACTGGGCCCCTGGTGCTTACACGTGTTTAAATTGGCCCTCCCTGAAAGCTGATGTATTCCATCTGCTCTATTAGATTTCTTGGCTTAAAGTTACTGGAAACACTGAATGTTTCTTCTGCAGTGATCCTGTAGCTATCCAAGAGTAATACACACACTCAGAACTCATGCCTGGTCTGCTCAGGACTAAAACACTTCACCACAAGTGGCTTTGGTGAACTTTTTTCCTGCCTCCTTTTAGAGCTACATTGAAATCCTAAGTCTGCAGCTCACATTTCTAATCAATCCTATAACATGTAAGTAAGGCTTGATGGATGAATAAAACACACACTTTTGCAGCTCATTTCCTCTAACATTTTGCCTGAATGATGGAAATTAAGCAACTAGATTTTTTTTATTTATGTCAAGAAAAGGAGCCATTAGAGGAAAATCTTTAGGTTATAAAAAAACCCAGTAAATTATCAACACCAGCAGCAGCACTGGATTAACCATTCAGATATCCACTGCAAGAGTTTTACAATCCAACTACCTCATTGCCATTTCCAGACTCTCCAGGCTCAGGGGCACTAAGTTAAAGTACACAGATGCATTCAAACTGGGTCACACAAGTCACTAAAACAGTACATTTCTACAGCAACTTTCACAACCCAGCTACCTCACACTGTAGCAGACTCTAAGAGTGTGCCTGGCCCTTGGCTTGGTCCATCTCCCACAAGCCTGAGCAAATGCTAGCAGCTGGAGGGATGCCCATGTTTCCAGCAGCACTGCTGACTCCTTGAAGCCTGTCTTTTGCTGCAGAAGCTGCATTTTAAAAGTGAAGATTCAGGAGTATTAAAAATATTTCAGCCTCTTCATCATCTTTACATTCTTACCCCTTTCTATCTTGTTCAGTTAAGATTCAGCCCTTTGCTTACTTCCAGTACAGCTGGAGCACAGATGAAGGGAACCTTTTCTGGTTCCCATCACCTCCCATTCCTGCCAAGCTGCAGGAACCCTCTTCAGACCTGCAGCCTCTTCATGATTTTAGCTCAGACCTTTAATTTAAAACCGCTCAACTCACCTCTCCAGGATGCTCTCAAGCCTACTCAGTAGCTCCACCACGTGCATTCCTTGGCTAGAAAACACAACCACCCAGTGTAGTGGAAAATCAGACAAATCTCCATGTGTGTCTCACTTTGGAGCAGGTGAAGCCAATGTCTGAGGTAAGTGATTACCCAGGACAAGATGCAGCAGGCACTGGGGTAACAGCTCCCAGTGTCAGGTGAAATTCCAGCCAGCATGCTGATACAATTAAAAATGCACTGGACAACCTCCACAGAAACCCTTTAGATCAACTCCTCCTCTCTCCATTTTTGTGGTAAAGCCACACACTCTCCAGAGTTCACTTCAACTCAGCTTTCAGCCATTAGCCGGGGGAAAATATCCTGGCTGGAAAATGGTATAATAGCTTAGGCTAAGTGACTAACTGGGTGGGGGGAAATTGATTCATTGTTCAGGAGGCTGGTTTCCATATCCTCATAATTTCTTCCAGCAAATGTTGACCATTCTCCCTCCTCACCATCATGGAAGCATCTTCTGGTTGACTGGATTTGCCGTGTGTTTTGTACAGAGCGGCTAAATGCGGATTTACATAAAAATAGTATTGCTGAGCATTTAGTTCTGACCATTTTGTACTTGGTACAGCCATCTGCAATCTAAATATTTGGAGAATATTACAGATGTTCTTGCATGTTAGTCTCAAAAACTCCCAGAATATAAAATTCTTACATCTGCTCTCTAGAGTTGCCAAACTTTTTCTGCACTTCTGTTATTAAGCAACTCTGTTATTAAGCAATCGTGTTATTAAGTTTAGTGGATGTGAGACATCTTTGTCATGTTCAGCACTGCATGCCAGGAGCTGGGTGGTCGCTGGTGGGCAGTGGTGTCCTGCTCTGACCATGGGACTCCCTGGGCACAGGGAGCCTCTCCCCATCCTCCTGCCCACAGCTGGGCATTCATCACCCCTCCATGGGCACCACAGCAAGGGAAACACAGGGCTGGAGGGCTGCACTTCCAGAAGGATGGAAGATTGCTGTAGGATCAATCCCACCACAAAGAGCTTTTTAAATAGCTTTTATCATACACAGCTCTCTAGATGACAGAGAGAAGGTGAGAGCAGATCTGAAGCAGAACTGGCCCTTTCTTTAGTAAAAACTAAGATGTCAGATTTTCTATAATGGAAGCTAATCACTACCCAACAAAGCAGTATGCTTGGAGGGTGGTTTTTCATTTTTAGCCTTGGTGAAATGTTCCTGAAAGCTAATAGCATCTATAATGTCATTGCTGATTTGTTTTGCTGTATGAAAGAAAGCAGAAAATAGAATTGCTGTATGTAAGAGGTGAAGAGGTATTTTGTGTAGTAAGCAATGTGCTGCAGTAAGAAAAGGCTGCCACAGTAAACATGCTGTCCCACGAAAGCCTGAATGTAATCATGTGGCTAACCACTTGTGATCTTTGAAAGGCAAGGCATCACCTGGGTGTCTGAGCACAGTGTGATTTTGGAGGCAGGAATCCAAACAATCAATCCAAACAGCTTCTCTCCCTCTCCAGCAGATGCTGTTGCAAAGCTGCACACACCCTGAATCAAAGCAAAGCCGAGCACAGCCCTTTGTGAGCAGCTGCCACGCTGCTGTCTGGATGCACGAGTGGGCTGATGGCTGCTGTCTGCCTCCTTCCCATCCCACACACGTGGTCTGAGCCCAGCAGCAGGAGCTCGGGCAGTGCAGGCCATGCCGGGGCTCTGCAGAGAGCCCACGCCAGGGCCTGGGCAGGCAGCTCCCTGGGCAGATGGATACTGCCCTTCACCTCCTCTGGAGCTTGGCAGCAGTTCCTGACGTGGTGCAGGGACCTTGGCAGCAGCTGCAGCTTCTTCTGTATTCAACAGACTCCACAGTGCACAACAATCTGTGTCCCACCAGGCTCTGCCTGTGCCCACTGGAACCTCTTCTGCCTGGTACAGCTGAATGGGATAAAGCACACGGCAGCCCCATGATGAAACCCATTAGCTGGGTTTCACAAGGCTGCTGATATATATTAATCAGACACAGATTGCTATTCACCATGATCTCACTAGCTTTGTGTTCAAGGCTGAACATGTGAACAGAAAGTAAAGTAAAGCTCCTACAGATTGTGCAGTATAGGGAGCAGCACAGGTTGTGGAGGGAGCCAAGGGAAAGGAGCTGCCCAAAGGATTTGGGTCTGCCTGGTTTCTGAGGGCTGTCATGGCTGGGGAGCTGCAGATGCTGTGGAAGGACAGGATGGAGAGGCAGGAACACTAAGTGAGGAGGGAGCCACAGCACCAATGCAATAATGCATTTCTTTATTTTACTTTTAGAAAGATGAGGAGGAGCTCAGTCTCGTGCTATTAAATGGTAGATCCCACACTTGGGACTTACTGTGGAAAAGCATTCCAGCCTTAACATTGAGTTAAACTTGGCCTGATGGTTTCCAGCTGTGCTGCCTTTTCACAGCCTGCACCTTCCACTGGGAGCTGTGGTATCATTGTCTGAGCTACCAAACCCAGGGGTGTCCTGGGAAAGAGACCCATGTTTGAAGGCCACATACCCAGTTTTGTGGATAAGAGACAGAACTTTGGACACACAAACATATATAACACTTCATTTTCTGTGCCAGACAACTCTCCCTTCTGAAATGTTCATTAGAAGCTTTTATGTGCTAATTTAAAATCCAGCTTCGTCTCAGAGATCACATAGGTGGGAGGGAAGCTGTGTGTGTCTGTATTTAAGGTGCTGGTGGCTCTGCTGGTCCCAGACCCCCCCAGGGTGTGGGGTGGGGATGGGATGTTTCTCTCACCCCAACTCTGGCTTTGCTTCGAGCCACAGAATTGTAGCAGCTCTGCAGAGCTGTCCCTGCAGCAGAGCCAGGCACAAAGGATTCAGCTGGGCTCTCATCTGGGCAAAGGGACACAAGGCTGAAGTGTCATGAACTTCAGTAAAATTAATATCCTAAAAATCTACTGCAATTATTTTCAGTTTTTGATCAAACCAGGTGCTGATCAACTACATCCACTTGATTAATAGCAAGCACTCACTACAGAAACAGACACTAACAATCTACCATTTCAGTGTGTCAAATGCACATAATTACTCATCACAGATACTATTTATATGCCCACGTACTGCTAAGTGAAAGAATGCTTTCATCCTGGTTTTATCATTTCTAGATTAAATCACAGTTTTTCCTATTTCCTCCAGACAGCAGCTCAGCCCCACAATTTTCTCTCCAAATGACATGCAATTCTTTTAAGCACATTGAATTATTTTTTCCAGGTGGTGGTTCAGTTGAAATTAAATGTTACTCTTTAACATTGCTCAGCAGTACAGCTGTGGCACACAAAGATGACAACTTTAATATTCCAGCCAACTTGAAAATCAGAATTAAAAAGAGGACTTCAAATTCAGTGTTACTCCAAGTGAGCACTGGCAGCCAGCACCCCTTTTTCCTGGCGTGAGGGTGTAAGGAGCACAGGGGAAGTGACAACACTCGTGTGCTGAAGGCTGGAAAGGGTCTTGGAGCTCACCCCACCAGCTTGAAGACTCACTCAGGCCCCAAAATTGAATAAGTACTGGAAGATATGATTTTTATTGTCATTTTTAATCTCTTAGTGGTTTGATTTCCCAGCAGCTGGTGAAGGATGTGGTTCCCTCCATCCCCCTGGGAGCAGCTAAGGCTCTGGTGTCCTGGTGAGCAAAGCAAGGTCCCCAGCTGGCAGGGGCACACAGGCACCTCCTCTGCAGGAGCACAGACTGAGGGGAGATGTGAGGGAAAGGCAAGGAAGGTGTCTGGGAGCAAAGAGGCCACTCTGCCATTACTCAGAGCTCACTGGCTGTCCTCCCAGATACACACCCTCTTCCCCACCTGGCTACAGTGATAAAGGACCCTTTGATCCCACATAGGCTTTGCTGCCCCAGTATTAACCTGGACAATTATTTCATATCCATATTTCCTTTGTCTTGTCCACAGAAAATCGATTAGAAGCCAACATTAATGTGAAGAACAGAGGAAGGTCAAATTAATCTCGACCATGAATTACAGAAGTTCATGAGATAAAGCCCAGCAGTAGCCATGTGTTCGGGTGCTCTGCTGAGTGAAATGTGCAGATATGCATAAAAGACAAAAAATACAAAATATTTGTTTGATAAATGTAAATACCTCAGATATTTTTGTCTGTCAGGAACTGCGTACACTGAGGCACCAATATCTTATAAAAGTTGTAATCTATAATTTTTCAAATTGATAACAAAAGGGCAAGACATTGATACTACAGATTAAGGCAAAATAAATCCATTCTTGTGAATCTGCTTAGCCTTACTGTGGAACAACAGTGCCTCCCAATGACCAGAGTGTAACTCTGAAAGTTCATATATTGCTTGTCACTATATCTTTTTGCTTGTCTCTGATACTTCATGTATTATTTCAACCACAACATCTCAGCAGATCTCTCTGCCAAGAAAGCTTTCATACTGAACTACAAAATTAAATTACTGTCACAGAATCAGCATATATATCCCCTGCCAGAATATTCTGTTCTTTATTTGCAAGCAAGAGCCCTCAGTGGCAGCAAGACCTGAAACATGGGTGTGTGGAACCCCAAGGATACCTGGCAATAGTATGTTGGGAGTGTTCTGGCAGTTGTGACTGTTCTGGTCAGTGACACATGCAAGGTCTCAGTTAAGCATGCAGGTACTACTTTTCATAACTGATTGCAAAAATAATTCACCAAATAAAATCCACATTTCCCCTTTTTTCTTTCCCAAACCAGGTCCTGATTATTTCAGCTCCAAGAATCTTGCACTTCAAGCCCAGAAAAAGATCCTGAGTAAAATGGCAACCAAAACAATGGCTAACATGCTAATCGATGACACAAGCAGTGAAATCTTCGACGAGCTGTACAAAGTAACAAAGGAACACACCAGAAACAAAAAGGAAGCCCATAAAATCATGAAAGACCTGATCAAAGTGGCCATAAAAATCGGGATCCTCTATCGAAATAATCAGTTCAACCAGGAAGAGCTGGAGATTGTAGACAAGTTCAGGAAGAAGCTAAACCAAACTGCCATGACAATCGTCAGCTTCTACGAGGTGGAATACACTTTTGACAGGAACGTGCTGGCAGAACTGCTGAACGAGTGCAAAGAGCTCGTGCACGAACTCGTAGGGCGGCACCTGACAGCGCGCTCCCACGGGCGCATCAACCACGTCTTCAACCACTTTGCGGATGTGGAGTTTCTGTCTGCTCTCTACAGCCTGGATGGGGATTGCCGGCCGTACCTCAAAAAGATCTGCAACGGCATCAACAAACTGCTCGACGAGAAGGTTCTTTGAAACTGCGCTCAAAGGCAAGAAACCAACCAAAAACAACTCTCTCGAACTGGCCACCCTTCCTAAGCCATGGTAGGCAAGCAAGCTTCCTTCCCATCAGTCTTACTGCAATCCCCTGCAGGGCCCAGAAGGTGCTCACCAGGCTCATGATGAAGTGGAAAACTTAAATCAGAAAGCTATAGATTTTAATACTTTGTTCAGATAATTCAGTCTTTTTCAAGGAGCAGAGTGAACAAGGCTGCTGATATATATTGTTCAGACATACTGCTATCCACCATGATCTCACTAGCTTTGTGTTCAAGGCTGAACATGTGAACATCAAGTCAACTCAGATGCATGGCCATGTAAAAATAGACAGATGAAGGCCAGAGCAATACATGGAATTTACCCCCAAGGCCCTTGGTGCATATATTTTTATTATTTCCATGCTAACTGAAAAGGCTTTGACAGAAAGTAGGGCTGTAATGGATTAAGTTCACTCCTTGCAAAAGGATCAGGAATCAATATGAGAAAACTTCTCTGATTTTACATGGTATATAAATCTAATAAGAGAGTAACAAATCATACAAACTGAAGCAGGAGAAAATATGAAGAACTGCTCTGTGAAGCAACAGTTTCATCAGTTTAGTTTTATAAATGAAACCTTCTCTCTGCTAACAACAGAGAGAAGGTTTCATTTTAATTTGAAAAGCAGCTCAGTGGTTCAAGCTCAAAGGCAGATAAAGTAGTACAGCAGTTCTCCTGCTCTCAGGGCTTGTCTACTGGGTAACAGCAGGTGAGTTCAGACTGAATGTTGTGCTGCTCCTACTGTTCTGCCTGACAGAACAAAATACTCTTTGTGAAGATTTTGAAATTGCCCTTGTGAAGAGCAGCACGCCTGAGACACCAATATTTGCACCTCTGATCCTCAAAATATTCAGCCTAGATAATACTCTTGGTTTAATGTACCCATGACATTTGTGCCTACAGTAAATGAGAGGTGGGATACAAAGGAACCCCATCCACTATTCGTGCAGTGCCTCCAAGTGTAGCATATCCACAGTTGTCAAAAGAGAACAGCCTCAGTGACTCTGGTGAGTTTCTGGAGTGAATTTTTGTTCAGTATGTTTTCAGTGAATTTTCTAGGCTTTTTTGAAACATGATACAGCGATGTCTTCAAACTGAAAGCATTTTGCAAAGAAAGAGTTGGTTTTGTGCAGTTGTGGTTGGACACAGGGAGTGTGGGAGCAGAGCGGACGCTCTGGCTGCCACTTGCAGAACTTGGGTAGGTGGAGACAGATCCAGAGTGAAAAATACATGTTCCAAAATCTCTTCTCTCCTTGTCCTCTCTATCTTATCCTTCAGACTCATCTCTGTCTCCTGACACTGCCATATCAGAAGCCCTCTCCTTTCAGCTGACACAGAGAGCAGACAGTGCCATCATCTGGGGGTAATACCTTCCATATCATGTATACTATAATAGAGAGATGCATGTATCTGAGAGTTGACAAAGACAAGAAGATATATTTGAAAGCCATTCCTCTCTAAGGGAAGCTTACAGTTGATCACTCATTACTTTAGGATAAGAAAAAAAAAATGCTTCTCATTTAAATGAATTCCTGAATACTATGGTATTAAGAGAAAACTGTTCAAAATTCTTTTCTCACCCCAGAATAACTATATTTTATCTCTTGCAACAACAGTTTTTACTGTCATACCTTTATACAGTTGAGAATACACACACCCAGGTCATGTACTCACTTGGGTTGTCCTAGATGGATTTTTACCTGTTCCCAGGAGAACCCATTTGAAGTACAGTAAAAATGAAAGGCATTGGCAGAACAGTTTTTAATGGTGTAAATTTCCCCCACATATTTCCTTTAACCATTAAAAGTAGATTTAGTTGCAATGAAGATGGACAACTCCTTTGCAACACAGAAATGAAACAGCAACATTTGGGGTTGCAAGTTCAGCCATTGCAGAGCCATATTTACATGCATCATTACCTGCATTTCTTCCAGGCATGTACTTGTCAACTGATGCTTTTGAACTGTATTTCTTGTATCCAATGCTCCTGTCCCAGTGCACATGTCAGATTTTGTGTGTTTCATTTGTGGCAAACAAATTTAAGTTCTTCTTTTAAGGCCAGAAAAAATTATTCAAGATGTCTAAAGGAAAGGGATATCCTGTATTTGTGACTTTTTGTGTGTTTCAAGAATCAATATTCAGATTCTGGTATTTTAAACACACCAGCTGAACATCTGTTGTTCTATTTAAAAATAATCTGAGCAGCCTTAAGGAAAGACATGTTTTCAAGTATTTCTCATACTTGCATATCCTGTATATTCATTGTTTACTTTTGTACTTGTAGCTTGGTATGTAACAACATTGCTAAAATATGGGCAATGTTCAGGTCACCTTAAATAGATTATGTATTATCACATTTGTGGATTAAAAATGTGTGATTACTGCCCTTTTTGTTTCCTTTTGATTTATTTATCCTATCACCTCTATTGTATCACAAGCACATGTTAGCAGCAAAAGAGCAGGTACCACAAGCCAGAATCTCACTCTTCCGAGGACCTTCTTGCAAGTTTCCCATCATATACTGAGCCCAGTTTAGCTTGACGTGTTTTACAGTAGATAGAAGACATATTCCTGACAGATTTCACATCCCTGTCCTCAACATGGAGATGCTGAAACCTACCAGAACATTTTAAAAGGAAACATTTATTCTCCTGTCCTTATTCCCAGAAAAGGCAAACAGTTTCAGCTGAAAGAGCTCAAAATTTGCAAACAACTCACATGGAAATTATACTGAAAGCAGTGAAATACTGGCACAAAGAGAAAACTGACAACTACCTTAAAATCAAAGTTTAAAGCAATCTCCTTAAGTGGTGCTTTGAGCCTTCCTGCTGGTAAAACATTTCTGTCAGGTTAATTTTATGAATCATATCATGGCAGGACACAATATTCTTTGCTTCATCACTTTATATAAAGTGATGCCATCTTTATACAATAAAGACAAGAATGTTAATGTTTAAGAAACTCTTATGGGTGTGACCACTTCTGACATGTTAATGAAAATGTGCCTGTGCCACAGAGCTGCACATCACACTGAACATGTGATCTGATTTGTGCTAGAAAAACATTCTCAGAGACAGGCACATAAATAGCTGGCCCTGGAGAGAACCAAGCAGTAAAGCACAAGTAAGTTTCACCACAGCAACAGAAATGCAAATGCACGTTTTAACTAGATGACTTAAGCAGGTCTATTTTTATTTTTACATAAATCAATGCCAGAAAAAGACCACACAGTCTTACCCATACAGAAAAAGATAATACAGCTTTTTATGCTGAAAAACTACTGATGGGATTCTACAGGAGAGAAACACTTTTCCAATACTTAGAAACCATCGATGTCATTTATGAGCTACTTGCAAGTACAGGAAAACCTCAAGATCCTGCCACCCATTACACAAATTTACTCTTTTGGGTCCTTATAGAATGAGGACTTGGGAATACTTAGCAGAAAGTAATACAATCCAACAGATTTAGTCTCTATCTAAGAAAATATCCTGCCTCATACTGCCATGTTGCACTTCCTCCAGTTTTCCTACCAAAGTGTTTGTTTCAGTAAAAGTACCTGAAAATACTTGGAGTAAGGAGGTAGAAGCTGACAAAACAGTTGAAATACGGATCCAATACGGTCGCTTTCCTGCTGACTCCCAAATGTCCAGAACTCACAGGGCACGCAGCAGTAGAACAGTGAGGCCTCCTGGTACCTATGGGTTTGGTCCAGTCCCTGTTAACCTGCCAGTTCAGCAGGGTCAGTACAGACTGACTGACATCTGGTTGCCTCTTGAACTGTCTCTTTCATGCAAACTGCTTATGTGCTGTCTTCCTTCTAGCCTGCTTCTCTGCATCTTATCTCCCTTCCTGGAAAACAGGTTCATCCTTCAAGATTGACCAAGTCACAATGTAATTGTAACACTATGGAAGATGAGGATCCTCACAACAGACTTTTCAATACAGACCTAGATGGAATAATATTCCTTTGTAGAGTTACTTCTGCAGCTCTGTTTCTGAGACAACTGGATGCTGGCTCAAGATCAGGACTGCCAGCACTGAAATGCTGACATGTTAACCCTGAAGTTCTCCAGGGCCCAAGCTCCCCAGCTCAGCCAGGACTCCTGGTACACAGCAGCAGCTTTGTTACACCAAACAGCCTCGTGGCTCAGCTCAGGGCTGCAACCACCTTCAACTCAGCCAATGTCACACTTCCCAAGCTCCCAACTCCACAGCAATGGCTTATGCTTGCACTGAACTTAAAAATATGCTATTCCTGTCAGCTGTGAATAACAAGAGATACTGAAATCTCCTGTGGTGCATAAAAACAAAATCAGATTCTGGCAGTATTCCAAAAAAAGGATTGGATACTGTGAGCTGTCACACAATGCTGCTTAAAAAGTGTAGTTCTTCACTGTTTTGATATCTCCAACTGAGAAACAAGACATTTAAATTATTAATGGATTCAAGACTTCTGTGATGTTTCACTGTTCAGATGCAAAGAGAAACAACTAAAATAGAAACTAGTTCTTAATATACAGAAACACTGCTACAAAATGGAAAAGAACATTTAACAAATATCAAACTTTTTTTTAATAAAACTGGATTTTATTAAACTGCAAGAAATGCAAATATGGTGATAGATTCAGAACAGTATTTGTTGGGCAATCCAAAAATAATGATTGACACAGGTACAATTTCCTGCAAACTCCTTTAAGTGATGATACCATAAAGCAATTAGAATCAGAATACTGACACCTTAACATACACTATTCATACAGTGAGAAAGGTTACAGAGAACATTACATTAACAACAGAAGGCAATGTTGTCTTTGCAGTTCTTTAAACACCAGGACATTGAATATCTCCTTGCTGAAATGGTTTAAATGCATAGGCTACAAACAGATATTTGTATCAGAGTTCCTCTAATTACAGAAGTCCAACTCCATAACACAAGTCTGATTTACCAGCAGGGAAATCATCTGCTGGAAATTATTCCACGATAAATCAGTTTTCATTTATATAAACTGTCTTGAAGTGCCAAGTAAACATTTAAGTATGCAGAACATTAAATATATTTACAGGTTCAGTGCACTTTAAATTTCTCAGTAAGGGGGTACTGAAACAACAATAAAAAGGGAACTTTGCTTGGATGATTATACTTGTGATAACACAAGTAGCTTGACTTAAAAGAAAAACTGCCATCAGCACATTAACATTCTTACAACAATTCCATGAACGTTTACCAAAACATCAAAGTAAAAGAATACTTTATTTTCCTTTACAACCAGTGCTTATCAGGTGAGAATCAGTAATGCTGACATGTGAGAGCTTCCTTGTTACTATTAAACACACAAAGTAGACAACTCCACCACAGAATTCCTTTATACCATGTCTGAACTGTGTGTACAATCTTGGATGCTTAAATAGAAAACATGACCAGCTATAAGTAATACTAACCAGTACTATTTTTCATTTAGCATCTAAATAAAGATTGCTGGATTTTCAAGATTGTGAGGTTACTTCAGGAAGAGGAGACAATCTGCTCAGACACATTTTCCACATTTGCTGCTCTGATTTAATCCCTCATGCCTTGCTGCAGTTCCCAGGCATGCACACACAACACAGCCACACCTCTGCAAGTCAGACATTCGATGAGTCATACTGAGGCTATAAATAATTACAAGTAAAAAGAAATGGAAGTTTTCCCCTTGTGAATTTTCAGGGATTTTGGCCAGATTAAATTTATAGGGTGGTCTGGAAAGCAATGAACATGTTCACTACCCAAAAATCAAGGAGTCAACATGTCCACAGCCAAGTGCCCCCAGCTCAATCATCTCAGACCTGATCCACGTGGAACTTCATCTTAGACATGCACATACTCAGTGACTGTCACAGACCCCTATGGAAAGGGAGTGAGACTGAAATCTGGGGCAGGAAGAACTGCAGACAGGAACTAACCTGAAGGGCTTTACCTAATCCCTCAGGAGGTGTTTCCAAACAATTTCACATGCCTGACTCCTATCAAAAACCTATTTAGATGTTATCCTTTCCATGGTAAATATCAAAGATTGTGGGAAGTGTTTTGCTCCCTAGAATCTTTTACCTATTTTAAAACCATGCATTTGTTGCTACGTAAGTTATCTTATATAACCACCAATATGGGTCTTGTTGCCAGCAGCACTTAAAAATAGCTTTAGAAAAAATTATCAAAATAAAATTAAATAACTGATTAAGTCTGACCTCATAATGGAAATGCGTTTTCTTCAAAATCATATTTAAGTAGTTGCCATGAAGAATAAGTGTTGGCATCTATAAAAGCTGTGTAGTAAAAATAAATACTTTCAGTCATTTACAACAAAATTAATATACATTTCACTTACACAGGTAACAATACTTTAATATACTGTACAGTCCTGAGTGTGTTTTAGCAGGGGTAGTTTAGGTCACCATTTTCCCCCATAAGTCCACTTGGACATTGCCAGCTGGAAGAAAACTTTTAATACTTGAAGAAGCACTATCTTAGTTTAGCTTTGGTAATTATCTGAGCAACTGTATAAATCTTTGACTTGCTTTCACACACCAAATAGATTAAGGCAGGCACTATTGTTCTCGGGATTCCTCCATCACCTTCTGACACTGATAGAGCAAACCATCTGGAAGAGCAGCACAAGGGGATCTGAACCACAGGGCCAGCACCCCTGAGTGAGTACGGCAGTGCAGCAGGCAGGGCACAGATGGAAGGAGCTGGCAGGCCAGGATTCCCTCATTACCTGAGAGACCACAGGAAAAAATGAAGTAACAATTAGCAAGCAACAACCCCTATAGCAGACTTGATAGAAAATGCATCTGTCACACTGCATGTCTGCTGTTTTTCCCTACTTCTAACTCATGTAACACATCACCACAAATCATACCAAAATCCCAGCTTTGTATTTGCATTACAGCTTCATTCCCTTTTTGTCCTACCCAGAAACTCTTCACAGTGCAAGTTTTCTCCTTTGTAAAATCCAGTGTTTGCTGAACACTTGTACCTTTACATCACCTTCCCACAGACCCCTGAGTGAGGCAAACGAAGTACATGGGACACCAGTCCCTTGTTTACCATACTCCCAAACATTCCCTCCCTTAATCTGTGAGATACTCTCTTCCATGCACTTGTTTTCCTGGGACAAATTATCCTGTGAGCAACCCCACAGTATACTTTCACTTACCTATAACATCAACTCTGTGGAGTTTGAGCTTCTGTTGCAGGGTATCCAGGGCTGCTGAAAGGGAATCTTGGCAAGATGACATTTTTATATTCTGTTTCACATCATTGGAAAGAGACAACCACAGCTTCCCAAAATCTTCTGTAGTCATTTCCATTGGCCTAAAAGGAAGTTCACCACATTTCTTAGCCAAATAATATATATAAATCGGAATCTTTGGTATCAAAAAACCCTGTATATGGAAGCAACTAGACAATAGAGCACACAATAAGTAATTGTGTATTAGTCTAATCAAACCCCTCCTCTTTCCAGCTTAACATTTAAGAAATGTTTCTATGCCATGCTTTAGATTTCTAAATTTAAAAAAATTTATTTTCAAATTTCACTTCAAAAGAAAAGTCTGTTGGACAAAGGACATTTGTTTTTTCCTACTCCTAAAATAAATGCAGTGCTCAAAAATGAAAAGAATGAGCTTTCTTCTTCTTCTGCAAAAGCTGATACATTTCATACAATGTTGTGGTTTCTGCACTCAAACCACTTGTTTCTTCTTGACATACTTACATTATGCCATCTTTTAAAGCATCATGTCCTTCTGTTCTCTGTTCTGTTAGCCTCCTCAAAAACAGTCACAGTCAATATTCTCCCTGCATTTGTACTTCTTGCTGGAACTTTACCCCTTTTTTGCAAGTGTAAAATAACCCCTTATTATCTTTACCAGCCATCTCAGATTTGAATTAGCTGCTCAAGGTGAAGCCTTATATTTTCATAGTCAATACCCGAATCATCCTACCCTTGTCTAACACTGAGCTGTATACAAGTGTTTTTACAAACTGCAGCTTATTTTATTTACCTGATGAAGTCCATCAATGATAAAGTTAATGAAAATTCAAGGCGAGTTTCCATTTCTGACTGGTAGCTAACAGAGCCAGGAAGTATTGCCTGTGTACAGACTTTGTTCATCCTCACGCATTTCTGGCATTGTTCCACACTCTGAGCTTCAATTACAGGAAAATGGGAGGTGGCACACTCCAAAATCTATATAATGTCATAAAAGGAATAAAGAATGTAAATCTTGCTGTCAAGTTGTGCAAGTAATTCAGATACAGCTATAAAACTGTGTAAGTGCCTCTTATTTCTGTTGATTTTTCTTGGAGTATTTGACAAGTGAACAGAGCTACCATATCTCAGCCCTCATGAAGGATAAATCAATCACTAAAACCTACAAACATTCTATGAGGTGCATAGCACCATTGATCTCTGACAACTGGCTTCTCCCAGCTCCAGAGAACTGCACCGAGAACCTGAATTCTGTAGCTCAGTCCCAACATAAACTAATATGCAAGCAAGCAGCATCACATCAAGCTATACACTAAAAGCAAGAAGTTGAGAAGACATCCCTAATGAGGAGGATTTCTAGATTACTCAGCAGTCCCTGGCTCTCCAAACAAACTGGTAACAGAAATTCTATCCATGGTGGTGGTCTGGGTGGGAATTAAAGTGAATTACAAGAAAAATCTAGACAAGAGATGCTCACTCTCTATCAATGCCAAGTTTGATTCAAGTCAGAAATGGAAAGGGATTCCATAACCAATTAGCAGTTCCTTGATTATGTCAATTCTAAAAGAAACAATCCACTTAATTATTTTTATCCAGTTATCATTTGCTGAGTTAATAATTCTGTGCTTCTTTTAAGCAAAACCTGTGGATAGATCAATCAACTGGCAAATCCTAAATATCTTTCCAAATACTTAAATGAAGTTTTGACTATAACATGCCTTTGCCAATCATATTTAAACCCCTAATGTAGCCAATGTAAAAAAATAAACTGATCAACTCCTCTGCACCCTCAACTAAATGCGTGAGAGTGAACCTTGACTGATATCTTTGAAAAAAAAAATTGAAAGAAGCTTACACAAATTTGGTGTCAGGAAAGCATCATGTTTGCCTACCAGGTAAATACAAATGAATGCACAAGCCCAATAGCCACACTCAGAAAGCTACAGGCTCAGGTGAACTCAAGTCATACCACTCCAAGCAGGACCAGGGAGGTTTGCATTTGATTTAGTCTTTGCATTCAGATTGGAAAAATCACACATATTCATTACACAGTGGCAAACAAAATCAAGGTGAATTGAAAAAGTGAGAGGCTAGCTTTTATAGCCAGTAACACTAAGTTTAGGGGGGTGGGGTTGTCACCTGCTTTTAAAGCTATGTCAAACAGGTGTATCACAGGTTTTAAGGAAATACTTTGGAAAAAGGCATGGCTATCACATTAAACCAAATACTGCATAGTTAAATGCAAGCAAAAAAAGCAACAAGTTCCAACTGAATTTTAAACACAATGGAAACAAAGTTTCTTACCTGTAAGTGTTCTGTTCCTTCAAACATTAAGTTCACAGAACAAAGTGCAGAAGTGGTTTTATTTGAAAAAAAAACAATGAGCAACAGAGAGTCATCTGTCCACACCTTACATAAATGCAGAGTTAAGGCATCACTCTGACAAAGTCTCACTACTTCAGAGTGAGGAAGCTCTTCAAGTTCTTCTGGTAAGGAAGGGACCACTGGTGTTTCACTGGCACTTTCACACTGAGCACTTGAAGAAGGCTGAAAAATTTCAATACTGCTATCAGCAAACAAAGATGACTGTGACAGCCTGTTAGCTGAAATTCTGTCATCAAGCACAGATTTTCTGAGGGACTGAGGTGTTTCAAATATTAAATTGTCTTCTACAGTATCTGAAGAACAAGGGGAAGCTTTCCTTAACCTTGAGTGCATACTTCCCTCAGAGTCTTCCACATTAATAGGTACTGTATCAAGTAAGGGACCAAAATCTGAATCAGCTCTGTTCTGGAAGTCTGATGCCTCCTCACTCAACTGTTGAGTTTCATTTATCTTTAATTTCCTTTTGAACTTCTGAGTAGCTGTGTCTGCTTTGCCCATCTGAAAAGGAAAGAGAAAAAAAAATGGGTGGAAAAGTTCCTAGCAACCAGCTGTGCTACTGTTAATACAATGTAGTGAGGAGGTGAGGAAGGACCGAGGAATCAAAACAGATAACAAAACAAACAGATTACAAATACTTTAATGGATCCAGGGGTTTGCTGTATCTCTTACAGAGTACTAAATTAGCTTATAATGCAAGAATGACTCAAGATTCTCTTGACTAACTAAAAGCTCTTATTAAAGACTAAGCAAAGGTAGTATCTGGTTAACCAGTGCTAAGTGCCAAGACGTGAGCTGGCTATGTGATGCCACTCTTAAAATATTACCTAATAGTGAATTCTTTTATGTTCCACATCCTACAATACATAAATTAAAAATGGTCTTGACATAGGGTGTCAAATTCTAGCCTTACATCCAAATGAATGGTGACAGCTCTACATGTCTGGGTCAAGGAACAGTTGTTCGGAAAAACTAACACTACAACTTGGAGCGCAACATGTAAACAGAGGAAAGTTCAGTTTACCAAATCAGATCTGCCTCAGAGGTTGCTTCATCAAGCTGTTTCAGGTTTCAGTAAAATATCACATTGCAAAAGCTATTCTCAATAGTTTTTCAATGACTTGAGGGGGGGGGGTGGGGTTGTCTTATCACTGATTTGATCTCCATTTGCATACAAGTACCTATAATTTTCAATAAGACCATATGTAAACTTTACACTGTTAAGTCTCAAAAGAGCAACTTACCAGGCTGACACCAGCGCTTGACCCCAGGCCAACGAACAAAGTTGATGCTAACTGCTGCTTCTCTTTGTTTTCCTCAGGCAGGCTGGCACCTTGATCAGGCAGCAATGCAGGAGGTTCCCCCACCTGCCCTGCTAATAAGCTGCCACAAGGCACTGTTTGTGGCTTGTTTCCTTTCCCTATTTTATTTTCTTTCTTTGGAAGGTAGCCTTCTTTTCCCCACAGCTTGCGTACTCCCTCAAGTTTCAGAGTATTTGTTCTAAAAAGGCAAACAAAACAAAGCAGGATCAGCCATATGAACATGTTCATAAAAGCATGCCAATACTCAAACACCATTCACTACTTAAGTGCTTTGATAGACAAGAGTGAGCAGTAAAATATAAAGATTCTGGAAAGGTTTCCTGCATACCAGTTTAGCAGACTATAAATGAAGTTATTAATTTGTAAGAAAATATGGATATGGAATTAATGTGTAGTGCACTAAAAATAAAAGGAGCATATACTTACTGCAAACCTTACTGCAAAAAATCCTACACTGCAAACCTTAGCCTCACTTTTATCTTTAGAAAAAGAAAGACATCAGAAAAAATAGTAAACAATGTAATCATCAGGCAATCCTGCCTCAATTTTACTGCATTAACTATCAGCTCAGCTGCAGTCTCTGAAGAAAGTGGCAGAAGAGTCTGACCACATCAGCTGTTTTCCTACTTATTACACAGATGGCCCCACCTGATTTTCTTCTTATGTGATAGAGGTTTCAAAGTTCAACTGCACTCTTTCTAGTTCCATGCAATGAAGCAACAAATACCCATGATAATAATAACAGAAGCTTAAATGTACTTCACTTCAAACACAAATTAACTCACTCTTTGTGCCCCGTCTCAGCACTATTCCCAGATATATCAGAGCCAAAAGATAAACCAGTGGGGGACTGTCTGCCAGTGACACCAGATGAGGACACACTTGAAGCAAAGGACAATCCATACGGTTCAAAATTCAGAGCTGCAAGACAGACAATTATAAAATTACAAGGAGGCATAAAAAAACCCAAGAATTAAATCTATTTTCTGAAAATAGATATCCCTGTACTGCTGGACTTCTCAGGCTTTCACTTTAATAATCCCCATAAGTTTCAAATCCTCTTTATCAGCAAGGATTTTAGTAAGACTTTCTCACCTACAGAACAACAATCTATATACATCAGCTAGACAAAGGTGGAACTAAAATCTAAGTTTAACTTAGCTCTTTGGAGCTAGGTTCAGACAAGAACATATAGACAAGAGCTGTGTTGAGATACTATTACTTTAAGATAAATTAACTGTACACTTTAATTGTTAATACTTCTCAGGTAATTTACCAGTATTAAATAAATGCAGTAAAGTGTCACCTTTTTCCTGAGAAAGTTTCTCCTCTTGTCTCTGGTGATGAGGCTTATATGGTGCTGCACCTTGACCAAGTCCCTCAGCCACAAACCCATCCAGAAAAGATAAGGAAGCATCTACCTACACAGAATTTAAAGGAATGAAAAGGCAATGAAAATATTTGCTCTATGTGAGCTAGATGTTACCAGAAGAATATAGTGTCTTATAAGCAAATCAGGATCTTCATGCCACATCTCCCATATCTGCCAGTTAAGATGCTATATAGACAGAATCTTTTCCATCATTTATTGTGGAAATTTCATGGTCAAAATCAGCAGTTTTTAAATAGGAGGCAAGCCCTTTGAATTCAAAAGCAGTATTGTATCACTAAAGAAGGCCTACCTCATCTTTGAAAAAAGCAATAGACGACTAAAAATAAACCAGTGTATGAAATGATAATTTTGCTAAAAGCTACTCCAGCTCACTTAACTAAAGCACCATGGCTCTTCATCTTTCAGAACAGAACACTATGATTCATCCCATACGCCTGAAAAAGTGTTTCTGAAAACTCACTTTAAGCAGACTTGCACCCAGTGAGAACTGCAAATACCATTCACTTTGGAAACACCTTTTCACCAAAATATTCATCCCCTGGACTACAAAGAGGTTCATGAAAAAGAACGTGGCATGTGTCTTACCACCAGGTCACTGCAACTAGCATCAAATGGAAGCAAGCTTTTCATCAGTGCTTTGTCTTCACACAGATGCTTCAATTCAAAGGCATATTGTCTCAAGCATGTATCCAGAGAGCTGCTGAGTTCTTGGATTAGTTCATCCAGTGCTTTTGAGCAGGAAGTGTGTGATGCTATCTTGGTGACTGCAGCCATTATCCACGCTTTAGTTTCAGAAGTAACAAAAGTCTTCTTCAGTAGTCTGTGCAGCTTTGTCAAAATAACTTCTGGATCAACATCTGTAACAAGACTGAAATATTCTCCCAACACCTATTCACAAAGAACAGACAAAATATGCATTTAGAGCAGTGCTCTCAGTTTTGAAATTGGAATATAGCATTAAAATAACATAATAAATCCACCTCACATTCAAGAAACTATTGTTTAAACATGTTCCAAGTTATTTCTTTACCATGTTGTGTTTCATATGTCAAAGGGTTGAAGTGACCTTTGTGGTCACCTCAACAGACTCCAACTTTTGGCTTTTTAAAAATCAAATAACTGTCTTGAAAAGAAAGCTAAACATAACTAGGCCCTGACAAATCACCATCTCCTCAAACTGCAGACTCTCCCTTGGGTGGGAGCTGATGCTTCCCCAGGTATCAGGTAACACCAGCACAGCACCTGGCCAGACATTTGCAGGGCTACAGGAGCATTTCACAATCATATCTGGTTAATTTGGATGAAGACAGAAAAGCTGTCAGTATGCAGTCAGATTCAGGTGGCTGCTAAGCCATTCCAACAGTCACCTGCATAAAAGGGAGCAAGTCAGCTTTTCCACAAACCACAAGTTAACAGGCCTCAGTCACCAAAGAGGTCACTAAAATAAATTTCAGCATGTTAGCTTGACTTCAAGTAAAAGTGACTGAAAATTAAAGTTTAATAAATATTTATTAAAAACATTATCACCTTTGACAGCTTCCTCAAATCTGTGTATGGAACTCTGACCATGTGTCTACCTTACCCAACTAATAACTTGAAGGAATTTCTGTGGATACAATTTATCTTCCTCCTCAAGTAATGCCAAATAAGACTGTACTGCATACATCCGTAGCTGATGATCTTCTTTTTCGTCATCAAATCCTAGACAGAAAACAGCTCAGTTTCTGTGAAACACAAATAACATATCCTACCAAATATTTCAAAATACATTTTAAGAAAAGAAAACAAACCCAGATTATTAAGGAACATGTCTAATTCTTCAGAGCATGTGGAGAGTTACCTTCAGCCAACAGCCTCAAGAAGTTGTTTGGGATATCAGAATGCACAACATCACCTCCAAGTGAGAACACAGCATTCATCGTCTGGATGAACCACTCATTGTTAGGGGCATATGTGTCCAGATGTTAAGGAATAAAATGCTAAGGCATAACTTTTTTTTTCTTTTTTAGTGTATTTCCTGAGGAATGCCCATCGTGATCTCCCCAGTAAGTTGGGGATCTGATGGGCAAATATCAGCTCCATCTAACTAAAGAGGAAATTCTTTTAGGAAGTGTTTCCTGTAAACATCATGAAAACTGGTGATCAGTTAGAAAAGTCTGAAGTTACTCTGTTGAAAAAATTGAGTTTATTCAGGCCTCACACATTAGGAACAGATATGTTCACATTTATCCTACTCTATTTTAAGCTCACACTTGTCCTGTGCTAGGCTTCCAGATAATCTTTTGTTTACCCAGAATCACTTGATCAATGATAAGAAAATAGTTCTTTCCAGCAGTGCTTTGCTGTTGATTTACCAACTTTACAAAAACATTTTGAAGCATTCCACATAAATCCTCACTGTTTTTTTAATATATTTAACTTTTGATCAGCCTTTGCTAACTTTGAAAGTTGCCTTTTCTCAGACAAGTCCTCAAAACACACAGTTAATGAATGGAAATTTTTAACAGCACAGAAATTTCAGAATTATTGCATTTGTTTTTGCATACTGCAGGAAAACAGAGCTTTTTTTAGTACAGTACTCCATGTCAAGCACTACACAAACAGGATGATAAGGCACCTCTCTGTTATCAAAAGCTTACAACTCAAGACATCAGACAAAAACACACACAGAATACAGGCAGTGGCAGGTCTAACAGTAATGCCCATCATAAAACAAATCCCTAATCATTACTTTCATCTTTTATGGCATTTTAAAAAAATATTTTCTTTATTCCTATTGTAATATATGACTTGGAATAATTCGTGCTTATGTCAAACATACAAGAAATATACGAGAAATAGGTTATGCTTGTAAAATGCTTGTAAGAAATATTCTTAGAAGTTTTAAGCCCACAAGCTGGAGCCGAGGAGATTGCCTCACACAATTACGAAACCACAGATGGCAGTGGAGAGAAATACCTAACTAGCAAACCAAAACACGTGACTCCTGGGAGGAGATAGGCTCTCTACTGAGAGCAGTTCAGGAAACACCAAGGGATGAGTACTCGATAAGTGTCTATGAGGGAGATGGGCTGAGTCATCAGGAACATGCATCCCACTGCCAGGTTCCTGTAACTCAACGTGAGCACTCATCGCTTCCCAGAAACGGCTTTGTCCAGCACAAGACAGAGAAAAAGACTATAGGAATATGCAAAGCAAAGAAAAGAACAGGAAGAACTCTGCCCCGGGCAAGAAAAACTGTATATAAGCTAACCTGACCAGACAGCATTTGTGAACAGAGGGCATTCGAAGCAGCAGAGCTCAAATCAGTGAGTGCACCCAGCCCGATCCCGGGCTCCACGCTGTCCCTTTGATCGTGGCTATCAGAGACCGGATCTCGGTCGCGAAATAAAGTATTTTTATTAATTATTAATTTGGCTTTATCATTTATTATCTATAACACTATCACAGTGTGCTGTTCTTAAAATCCATACACCAATGAAGAGTTCTGTCAGGGAAGATCAGTCCCACAAGTACAGAACAGCACTTCAAGTAGCACTGAGACATCTCTCTCTACGCAGTGGTATAAGGCCTCAAAGTTTGAATTTAAAACAAAAGGTTTTGGCTAAACTCCAAAGGCAAAATTTGTGTGCAATTAGTTTCTCTCAGTGAAACACAAGAAACACCGTAGTCATTTTTGTATGTGCTTTCTTTTGCATACTTCCTATGCATTTGAAAGGATGGGAAACACAGCTCTAACACTTCCTACTTCTCAAGATCATGAAAGATGCTTTGATTGGTATCAATGCTGCAGGTGCCTGAGATCTGACTTCAAAGTTTCAGAAAAATAAAAGGATATTTCTCAGCTAGTTCAGAAAAATAAAAGGATATTTCTCAGCTAGTTCTGCTGTCTTGCCAACTAAGCTGATGATAGCATATTCTTCTTGGCTTTCTTTTAAGTAGTCAAGCATCTTCTGGACGATAACAATTACATTCTGCCCATTCGTAATCCTGTAGAGAAGCTCTAAAGTCTGAAAGAGAAAGCACAAAAAAACTAATTGGTTCTGATGACTCAAAAAAAAAAGAAGCAGCAAAACAGCAGCTTTAGTACACCAAATTGAGACACTATTATTAAATTTAATACACCAAATTGAGACACTATTATTAAATGAGAAATGCTTCTCTACACAGCGTGTCACATTAACAGTGTTTGTAAATGCTCTCTTACAATTATGGAAACATAACATTTTTACACTACTCATTTTACAAAACTTATCCTCCACATTAACAATTACCTTAATTTTTGAACTTTAGAAATTTACTGACCTCCCTTTTAATAATGGGATCAGGATGATCCAGACATTCAATTATTGTCATCTGGTGCTGAAGTGCCAGGTTTGGATCCTGCTGGATAACATAGGTCAAAGCCTTTAAACCTGGAATGTAAGTGATTGCAAGTAATATAAGGCAATGCTACCACTATGGCCAAATTAAAGACAGCATAATGAAATCACGCATCCTTACCTAAGTATTTCAAATTAATTTTGGGTGACAAAACAAATTTTCCAATGCACTTGGCAGCCTTTTCAAGTAATTCCAATTTCGGATAAATGGTATAAATTGTTTGGACACATTCAAACAAGATGGCTGCAGGAGAAGACACATAATTAATTTATATTGAATACTTCTATAATCCAAAATTTTTAACAAACAAACGAGCTCAGTGTTCGTCAAGGACTGGCAGTGTTATCCCACTCCCACTGAATCTAACCAGAGAGTACCATCTGACATAAGGAAAAACAGATAAAAGTCTATCTCCTTTAGTACATACACGTTTTAATTAGCCCTTGCATATAACTTTCTGTCCTTAAAGTTCTTCCAACCTTGAAGTCTACTACAACTGCTCAAGGCACTAGACTGGGACAGTCTTCAGACAGCCAACAAGCAACTACAAAGGTTTTGAGACAAATTATTTTTGGTAACTCATAACATTTCTTAGCTACTACCATCAGCCAAAATCATCCCAAGAACATTGTTGAAAAAAAAAAACCAATGAAAAATCAAAACAGAAACAAAATCAGAAAAAAACCCAACAGCTTTGTACAGTTTTTTGAGAAAGATGCAGAAGTAAACTGAACAACACACAAAAAGTAATTACTCCATTACGGCAACAATTTGGGCAAAGATTCAGACCAAGTTAGTCTCCCAATTTAATTAGTGCTTAAAATCATGATGTTGTTCTTGTAATTCAGTGACTAACTGAACTGTCCAATAGACAACCCCCTCTCTTCCTTAGCCATTACAGACTAAATTTCAGAAGACTAGCACACAACAAAACTGCCTGTAAGAAACATGCCATAGCCAATCACTTTTCATAAGAAAGAGCAATCATTCAGAATTACATTTTTCTTTTGTCTGGGATTAGCAACTACAGTTTTATAAAACGCTTGCCATAGGTGAACAAAACCTACATACATAAATTCTATGTCCTTGTACAAATCATAATGAACTGCCCACTTTGCCCCTTTAAGTGCTCAAAACAAATTTAATGTTTAACTCTTGGTAAGTGCAAATAGTCTGTATTAAAAGTCAACACACCTCCCAATAACTTCTATGTTTGTGCCTAAAAGAACAGAAGCAATCAGCTGAATACTCTAAACATCTGATAGATGCTTCCTTATTTATTATTTACTAAAAGAATACTTCCCCAAAGCTCCCCTTTTTATGGAAGTGAGGCTTACACAATGCTTTACAACATATGTATGATGTAGGTGTTAGACATCTACAGCTTGGAGCCACGTTCCTTTTTTGTTTCACCCCTCACTGTTGTTTTAAGAAAGTCTCAATTTTCTTTCCATTCCATTAGCACAGGGACTTTAGCACATCTGCAGGGCTTTATTTAACAATAAAAAAATGGGGTGGTAGTTTTTTTTAGTAGGGAAACAGATTTTAAAGTAGGGTTCTAGAGCATCAGAATTGGGATTTTGGGGAGGTATTCAGACCTGGGGAGGAGAAGACAAAGAAAAAAGACAAATAAATTGCTCAACTTTTTAATAGGAAAAAAGTTAACAATGCAACTATTTCCTTTGCTTTATAATAGCAACAGCTTTCTCTACTAAGAAGACAATGAATTTCTACCAACACGAACCTTCTGCTACGTTTTAGAAATTTTCAATTGAGTCACGTGCCAAAGACATCCTTTCACAGGCAGCACTGTCACTGAACTCTGGAGGTGTCATGTTTATTAACTGTGCCCAGAGGAGAAACCCTAGACTAACCTAGAAACCTAGCTGCTAAGAACTGACATTGTCCTCCCACACTATTGCCTTTCTCAGGGCAGTGAAATCAAAGGATTTCTACCACACAGAGATGTATCAGCAGGATTTTCTTTTGTTGCTTTTATCAACTTAAGCAATGTCCAATAAAAGCTTTCATGAAGCAGCTGACTTTGTGTATTTAAGGGCAGGGTCAATGCAAACACAGGATGAAGGCTTTTGATCTGAACAGAATTCCCAGTATATAGATGTGTTTTACTTCAATGATAAAAAATTAATGCTGTACAGCAATGCATCACTTGTGCTACTATTTACTAGTTGGACACTTGAGAATAAAATACTATAATTAGATTTTTCAAAAGTACTGTATAAGTATTTTAGCATAATCAACTACTCATTTTCTATCTTTTCAAATATTGATAATTACATAAAATAACCTTACCCACCATATGTAATATTATGATTAATCTCTGCTCTTCTTAAAGATTCATCTAGAACATCATACATCAATTCACTTGTCCTATTTAAGAAAATATTTACAATTAATTGCATCACTAATAAGCATGTAGTCTTATTTTGCTGAACAGTTCAAAGCTGTTATTGAAACCTGTAACACATTATTCATATCCACAAATTCACTGTAACACAGCAGAGCTCTACAACATAATCCTAAATGGCATTCAGCAGGATGCTTGAAGCTTTCAAAACAAACATTTACTATATTATAAGAATAAAAACATTTCCCTTGCTGCTTGCATAAATAAACAGGTCAATAAGAAAAGGACCACGGACAACTAGGTCCTCACAAAATGGCAGCAATTTTTAAAATAGCTTTACTCCAGATCTTCTTTGTTATTTGGTAACATTATGAACAGAAGCCCCAGCAAAATTACATTTTAACCATATTCCACAACAATCAATTTTTTAGACAATCCAGAAGCTAAGAAACTACTTTTGCAGAAATTAATCTGCTTGCTGTCTTGATTAAAAACAAATGTGCAAGAATTTCGACACTGAAAGCCTCTTACAGTCTATGAGGTGCAGGCTGTTACTGTACTTCAAATTATTAATTACCAAGAAAAACTTGGTTACCTTGGATCATCTTTTCCCAACAGCCCCAAAATTCTTAAAAGCTGGATTTGTAACCATGGTGCTGGCACACTGTGATAGTTGAAGTCAGCAGAGAGCTTTCCTCCCACCACCTGCTTCAGGATGGTTACAAAACTCCCAGTCAAGTCCTTGTATCCAGATGAATTCTCCTACATAATGAAAATTAAATTCAACTCAAATATTTCAATACAACAACTCAAAAGTAAAAATAATCCACAACTTGAGTAAGATCAAAATACCTGCACTGATGGCATCATTTCTTTAAATCAGACTTCTGCTCTCAACCTTCAGCACTCATATGCTCTTCACTTTAAGTTTCTGCTCTTTTCTCACACATTTGCAAAGGGAGCAGGTGTCACACACTTACAAGGAAATTTCCCCTTAACCCACTGTAGGACTTAGATCCACTAGCTAAGCACCCAGCAATGCTGAAAATTCAGACCCTGGAAGATGTGGATCTGCCCAGCTAAATGGAGGATTGGCAGAACAAAACGTAACACATGACTACATAAATTAACTTTTCTAACTACTACAAGTGAGTTTTTTCTGCAAAATCTTTGTAGAGCACACTAAGTATTTAAAATAAAAACACAAAAATATCTCCCAAATTCAGTTGTGCTTCTAATTCTTTGCCTACCTTAATCATTTGCTGATAAATATGCAAAGAAGCAGCCATGACTCCAGCATCCCTGTCACATAAAGCCTTCCGGAACTTATCGTGGATGTGCTGAACTTGATTAGGAGCAATGAGATAGAACTTGTATAAAGCTTGAACAGCTTTTCTTCGGATAATTTCCCTGAAATGAGAATCACATTTAACAAAACAAGTGTACTTTAAGTACTTGACTTTACAAAAACACTTGCCAGACCCCAGATCATGATTCGTAGAGATGAGAACCCTGTTTTACATATTGGTAACAAAAGACTTTGCAAATACCACCTAAGCAAGAAAGTGCAAAGCCAACTTTAAAGCCTGGTAGGGATGGATGTCAGATTGATGATTTAAAACAATGTCCATCAAATAAACAATGAACTATGCCATGACTCATCTGCTGTGGTCATACATACAGCTCCAGAAAATGCATGTCTAGAAGTTAGTGAATTCATTCATTCTGTAATTCCCTTTCAAATCAATAATTACAGCATTTCCCTCTCTTTATGGGATATAGTAAACTACAATTCAAACAAATCAAGGGTATCCACAGATACACCTTTATCAGTTTCTCTGAAAAGCTTTATAAAAAAAGTATCAGTGAAGTTCAAGGATCTGGGTCTGTTTCCCCACCTACTCAAACACTTCTTCATGCATATTGGTTAAAAGCACTTCTCCACACTGGCTATGAAAAATTTTGCTATCTATTCAGTACTCAGTCAAGCTCTAAATAAATTAGACAAGAATCCAAAAAAAAACACAAAGAGAGGATTCATTTCTAAAGGTGATGACTAGGAAAGGCCAAATGAGAGAAGAAACACCAGTTTGTACTAAAACCACCTACAAAATTAAGTTACTCAGCTGTACAAGGCCATTTGAAATTCAGTAATGAATACATACTTAGAATGCTGAAGCTTGTCTTCTATTAGGGGCAGAACAGCTGGAATCATCTCCCGTGGAAAGATCTGGCTGACAACAGTTAATGCCATGCACACCTCTACAAGATTAGTGCTCTGCAAATCCTGTTACATAAAAGACAGTAAATTTTTCCTTAGACTTTTAAATTCTGCACAGACATCCCCAAAATCTTTCACAAGCAGGTTGGACCCACCCCCACTAGAGAGCCCACCCACAGCCAGCACCCTGCTCATATTTGAAAGGAGCCAGCTCTCACTGAGCTCATCAGGCTCTTCTCTTCCACAGGAAGAGGGAACAGGCAGCTCCACACTCATCTTACAGAACTACATTCTTATTTTAAATGTTTGCAACATTAACACATAGAGCTACAATCAGTTTTTGTTTACTGAAATGACTGCAAAGATAGGCGAGTCCCTATCTTTATCAGGGAAATTAGTCACTTCCCACAGAATTCAATAGTACTCTCTCTACTGCTTTTGATTTAGGCAAAAGAATTTTAAAAAATGAGCAAGCTCAATAATACTGCCAATTACCTATCTGGACACTAAAATATTACCTATTCCTAAGAAGCAAATGCAAATTACAAGTAACATGCTACAAAACTAACGATCTCAGTCTGTCCTATATACAATCAAATATAGTAGGTATGGCTCACTGTAACTTTAAACCAAAAGAAAAAATAATGGATGAACTTAGGAAGACTACAATTACTTTTCAAAACAAATTAAATGTGTGAGATTTCTGATATAACTTGCTTGGTTCATCTCTCCCAGATAAATTTCAGTCCTTATTCTGGTTTAATTATTTGTGATTTTCAAGCCATATTTTTAAACATTATGAAAAAGTTTTCAATCACAGCAACAAAACAACCATCACTTTCAATCTGTAATTTCTGAGACTTTGGCCGACTGCTGTAAAAACGTAAACATTACAAAGAAAGAGTTATAATAAGTCATCATTGCTCCATGTAAGAGACATCAGTAATAGATCTTCAGTGGTACTCCAAAATGTATTTCCATTTTCTGTCAAAGTCATCAGATGAGCTCAGAGAAGGCAACAGATACTTGCCATCAGCCAAAAGCCAAAGCTAACATTGCAATATGCATGCATGGCTCCCCCTGGAGTTGAGAATGTATATAATTGGTACATTTATAAAGTAAAGTTTATGGAATATCTCAACTGAAAGAACTTTTAAAATATGGCTTCAAGAGCAAGAACATCAAGATCAAATTAAAAAGGCAAGGAAAGCCATTTCCGACTGTCATTGCTAATCAAAGTAATTAGATGTTGCGTGACAAAATGGGAAGAATTGGTCCAAGATTTTCACCCCACAGCCCATCCCTCCAAGCTGCAGCCAAAGCTCTCTGTTCAACCAGGTGTTCTTCCCCACCAGCTGATCTCCTGGCACATGGAAACAGCATCTCCTGTGCCTGTAAGATTTTCTTTTTTTTTTTTTTTTACAAAAGCATTATACCTTCACAACTGTGTTCACAAGTAGAAGCAGCAGTTCATGATTTTCATGTAGAAATAGAGAAACTGCCAAGTAACCTATGAAAGAAAGCAGATTTCATTACCATTTTCAAGCAATAAGCAACTTTATGACAGAAACTTTAAGACCATCTGTAACACAAGAAGAGTTAACTCAAACAGTTACAAAAACCCAACAAAAAAACCCTGTTGGATAACAGCTGCTCCTGTTTTAAATGTCAAGATTCTCTTTTTCCAGGCAAATCAGTTACATTTAAGATGCAGTAAAGCTCAACAACTAACAACTAAGAATTCATGAGAAGTAAGAGACATTACAATACTTTTACAGCTAAAGAGCAGTCAAGAGCATCATTCTATTATAAATCACTTCCTGGTATACTAATGTCTTCTCTGCACAGGGAAAAGTCTATTACTTTTGGACTATACAACACAAGTGCACTTCCTTATAGCTGTTATTTCTTTTTCCAAATAGTAAAATTACTCTCCAAAGGAATTTTATACTCAACTTGGAACATACAAAAGTAAATCCAGCATACTATGTCAAGAACACCTGTTATTTTTTAACAATGAGGAAACCATTCCAGAACCCAGGAAAGGAAACATGCCAGCAACTTTTTTTTCCCCAAGGCCCCTCTCTGCTTTTAAACTAACGGACTTAAGTGCAGGCTAGGGAGAATGTGCTACAACTTACAGCAAGAACTGTACTTCAGAGAAAGATTTTAGGGAATTCTTGGTTCTTACAGGGCTTGGGGATCAAAATGAACAACTTGAAAATAAATAATTGTACTGGCTGGGCTATCAAATTGATCTATCTGCTTATGATCATGGCTATGATCAGCTCAGCACATACACAAAGGGAGAGCTCACTCTTGGTAAAGGAGTCACTCATCTTGACCAGCTCAACTGACAATTCCTCAATACAAACCCTGGTATACTGACCAAGAACTGAGAAGATTACCCTCATGTATCACATATAAATGCAAAACAACAAAAAAAGGAACCAAAACATACACTCTCTTGATAACACCCTTTTATCAGATCAAAGCTTAAGGGCAGTTTGTGTCCAGAGAACTTTAAGCAATCTACATTAAAAAAAAAAAAACAAAAAAGTGCTGCTTTACCAAATCTTTCTCAAAAAGAGCCCTAGTAAGGAAAGGTCTCAATCTGATTAATAACAAGACACACTGGCTCTCGACACTTACAGAAATCACAAAGTTTTCTTCAAAACAGCTTATCACTTGCCTTCCCAGGTTTGGTGAAGACAAAATTTCATAGTCCCTGCCAGAGCATCTGTACACTGACTTTCATTACTCAGGGAAAAGCAACTTTAATTCATCACGTGTAATGGATTCTCTCAGAAACGCCAATACTTTAGTGGATGATCCAGATGAAATCCAAACAAAGGATATCAAACAAGCATATCCAACAAGACACTGCCTTCCTTCTGTGCATGCAGACATGGTATTGCTTGGAGTTAAACCATTTTCTCTGCAAACAAGAAGAAATGTCTTCACTAGGCAGCTGAATCAGCAACTGCAAGGAAATTCTCTGGATGACACAGGCTGACAGATACTTCAAACTACACCTGTTGGAAACAAGTTTATAGCCAAGCTGGCAGGAAAGGAAATCAATCCCATGAAATTTCAAAGAAATCTGAACCAGCCTTCAAGATTTCTTTGGGAACTTCTGCCTCTGTGCTGTAAGGGCCTCCCTGTTTGCCTCATTCCCTACTCTTTCTTTAGACTCTTTCTAAAATAAAGAAAACAAAATTCTACAAACACCAAAACAGAAAATATTTGTCTGGCAGATCCATCTTCTTCTAATCTTGCACTATTACTTGGAAAAGAAAGCAGATCCTGACAGAAATTTATTTTCTGCTTGATGTATTTAACAAACATTCTCTTAAATTATTTGTTTACTGGAGTCACAAGTCAAAACAAATGAAAGAATTGATGATTCAGAATAAATTAATTTCCCTGCCTTCTGTACTGCAAGCACACACACAGAGCACCTCACAAGCTAAGGATTTAGATAACTTCAAAAAGTAACAGAACACGGAACAAGACCAAGAAAATACAGGAACATTTTAAGTAGGCTGTATTTGACATGAATTATAAATCCTGAAAAACTTTAAAACTGGGAGTTTGAGAACATTATACAAGCTACAGCTTCATGCACATACCAACTCTCTTCTCCAGAAGATTCCCTTGCTGGGCAAGTTTGATTGCATGGATGTATCCAAAGGAAGACTCGTAGCCCAGCATTTCACAATAGATCAGTCTCACCATGCATTCTTTCATCAGTCTCTGAAATACCAGAAACAACTTATTGAAAATTTTAAGTCCAACGTGTTTTATGCTCTTCTTCACTGCTCTACTGAAACAGAGAACTTTATCTCATAGAAACACGTGAATTCATGTGTTTTCTAAAATCTCAGTATTCGTAATTTTTTCTTTGCCATGAACTTCTTCTGTGAAGCAGTGTTAAATTTCTGCCAAAAAGGCAGAACTCCCCCTATTGTGCACCTAAAAAAGTTCTTATTTTGATTAGTACGCATGTGATCAACAGTAGATTAACTATGACACCATAAAAATAAGCACTAGGACACCATAAAAATAAGCACTAGGATGATCACACTGTTAACACAAATTATCTTTTACCAATTACTTGCCTGACTTAGGATGGTTTCTCATTACATGTGAGATAAAATTTCATTTTTCCCTTCAAAAATCCTCACTCATAGGACTGACACATGTATTAACTAATTCAAACCAGAATACATCATCTCCTGAAACTCAGACATGACAACAGTGCATACAACAAAGCACAGCTTCTTAAAAAGCATGAACTAATTGTAAGAACAATGTCAGCCTGCAAAGAGCATTATTTCATGGAAGCAGCTAATCACCTAGCTTTGCTGTCTGCATTGCTTCAGAAACTACAGAATGACAGCAGGGTCATATTGTTACAGTTTAGTCACATCCATCAGAATCACAGTGTGCTCATACACAAAGGGAGAGCTCACTCTCGGTAAAGGAGTCACTCATCTTGACCATGCTGCACAACCATATGTATTGGTACTTTTTAATGCTGATGACTAAATATTTATAATGCAGATAACCTGCACATCCACGTGTCAAAAAGAGCGAGAATACTCTCTCCTTCACCTTCGGTGTTGCTGTTCCACAGCCTGCAGACACTAACAGAACTTACTAGTGTTGTGTTAGGGGCCGAAACTGTTGCTTTCAAACTGGTTAGTTCCTGCTGGATTAATTTTTCTTCTTCCTAGAAAAATTAAACTTGTTTTAAACCTCGCATAGATTTCACAGGCAAAATGTGAAAGAAGAACCGGAGGAGACACGGTAACTCAGCGCTGCCCCACACTCTCCTCAAGGCAGCGTGTACCTCTCTCCGGGGCCGCTCGCCTCCAGCACAGCGGCCGTGCTTGCCCAGCCCGTGGCCCAGAGCAGCAGAGCGCGGCCACCCACAAACACGGGGAGTTTATCGGGGGCTTTATCCTCTTTATCATCGAGGGGAGATGCCGCGCCCGGGGCCCCCAGCCCAGCCCCGCGCCGGCTCCCCCGAGGCGGGAAGGGAGAGGAGCCCGGCCCCGCAGCCCGTACGTGCTTGGAGGTGAGCGCCGTGATGCTCCGGATGAGGCTCCCGAGCCGGGAGGAGGCTGATACCCTACCAGGGCCGCCGGCACCACCCGGACCGGCGCCCGGGTCGTGCTGCCCCAGCAGCCCGGGCAAGGCGCTCAGCGTCCGCTCCACCACGTCGCTCATGCCGGACCCACCGCCCCCGGAAGAGCCGGGCCCGGGCGGCCTCTTCCGGGGCGGGGCGGAAGGCGGTGCCGGCCGGGAGGGGCGGCGGAGCCGGGCGAGGCGGAGCCTCTTCCCCGGGCCGGGAGGTGGGGCTGGAGCTCCGTGCTGGCAGCGGGGCTGGAGCTCCGTGCTGGGAGCGGGGCAGCATGTCCGCCACCGGGGCAGCTCGTGTGAGTGTGCACCACCGGGGCAAGCCCGTGTGAGTGTGCACCACCGGGGCAGCCCGTGTGAGTGTGCACCACCGGCGCTGCCCGTGTGAGTGTGCACCACCGGAGCAGCCCGTGTGAGTGTGCACCACCGGCGCTGCCCGTGTGAGTGTCCACCACCGGGGCAGCCCGTGTGAGTGTGCACCACCGGGGCAGCCCTGTGAGTGTGCACCACCGGGGCAGCCCTGTGAGTGTGCACCACCGGCGCTGCCCGTGTGAGTGTGCACCACCGGCGCTGCCCTGAGGGAGCGCGGTCCGGGCCCGGCCGCGGGAGGAGGGCGGCCTGAGTGTCGGCCTGCCCGCGGGGGCTCCCGGTGTCAGCATCACGGAACAAGGACATTTCAGCGGGGGTTCCACTGAGCAGCGTGTGGAAGCTTATCTCAGAATCGGTTCGGTTCAGACCTCAGAGACCACTGAGTCCAACCAACACCACCATGGCAACTAGACCATGGCACTGAGTGCTACATCGAATTTTCCTTAAACCCTTCCAGGGACGGTGACTTCACTTCCTCCCAGGACTGCCCATTCCAATATCTAATCACCCTTTCTGTGAAGAAATTCTTCCAAATGTCCAATCTAAACCTGCCAATTATGAAAACTATTATTCTTAAACAGTGGGTGGGAACATCAGGAGATCTGTTGTGGCTGAGAGGCTTCCAGAGGGCTGATCTGAGGTGACACCCGCAACCCTGGTGGCATTTTGTCCTCTTGGGAAGCTTTTCACTAGGGAGCTTGTATTTCAGTTCAAAGGAAGTTTTTGGGTTTTTTTCTAGAAAGGGTGGGGACGAAACTGAAATAATCCTTTCCAAGGTATGTGTTTTTAATGAAAAGGTATCCCTCTGTCTCCAACATACATCTGGACAGAAAATCATGCTGAATTTCAAAGCTACAAATTGATTTATTATCAGAAAAAGAGAAAAGCCCAACAGGAACAAAGTGAGATCACTATTTTTAAAAGTATTAAAAGTGGGCATTTCCTTGAAGCTAAGATGAAAGATATGGACTGGTAGGTTTTAAAGTTCACTTTACAAAATGAGTTGGTTAAGAATATTTCAGTTAAGAACTGCTCAAGTAAAAACATAACATTACATTGTAGAAGCATGAAAAACTCGTAAGCTTTGCAGACTAAAAATGTACATTTAATAAGGATAGAAAAAGTTTACTGCAGGTAAAGTTGATGGAACTTGGATAAATGCTCAAAACGCACTAGCTTTGACTTTTTTAATTTTATTTTTCATGGTTCAAGAGTCTTAAATCCTTCCCTTTGCCTTAGGTGGTGAATAAATAAATGCTGTGTGTAAAATGATTCGTAGAGCACAAATCCTCAGGCATGTGCAGGGTTAATTGTTGATGATTGCATTGAAATCAAGAGGACTATTCATAATGCACACATATGTGCAAAATACATGACTTATAGTCAGATGACTATAGATACACCTAATGTCTTGCATAATGATCACCAGTAACTCTTCCAGCACTTTTTTTCCTTTTAAGCACTGTGTTATTTAGTATATCATTTGCATTATATGAGATAAAGTAAAGAAAGCAAATCCACAGAAGTAAGGAATGTCTACCATCCAGGCATAAATTTGGCAAGGGGGCTTGTTGTGCCTTCTTCCTGCTTTCATCTGCCATCTTTTTTCATCATCTAGAGGAAAAACTTTGAAGTGTGGTTATAAAACAATTGCAAAAGTAACACTGAAAGCCTGCATTTCAGTTATTTCTCTAGGTTTCATATCAACTGCTCTCACCACATCAAGAAACATTCTAATTGTCATTCCTCTGAGTTCTCCTTGGCATCTGATGGGCAAGTGGTATTCTTTCTGGCTCATTTCACATCACTGGAAATAAAGAGTTCCAGAATAGAAAATGGGTTGATTGTGTATGAGCCAAAATAGAATCCAAAATAGAGGAGCTTGTGTTCTTCATCATGTTGTCTCTGCACTGGGCAGAGGAGTGTGTAGTAGTAGATGATGTAAATGATGCCAAATGAGACCGGTGTAATGAGAAACAAATACAGCGCTCTTACCCAGTCATTTTTCTGTGAGGATTAAACCTACTTTGTCATAATTAGCAGAGATTATGTATTATCTATCACATATCACACAGGCTCACCAGGGCACCACCAAGGAGCAGGGAGACCAGTGTGCCAAAGCAGAGGGGGCAGGGCCAGCGTGCTCTGCTCACAGCTGCAGCACGTGGCTGGCAGTGCCCATGAACAGGGAAAGGATTTGTGTCTGAAGCTTTAGTGATGGCAGATTTTGAATTCTCCTCTCTCCCCACCATTAGTCCCAGCCCCTGCCCTGTCCTTCTCATCATTCCTTGTTTGACAGGCGTGCCAAAACAGGAGACAATTTGGCACTAAGGAAATAAACCGTATGGATCTGGGAAATAATATGGAAAAGATTTCACAGAAATAGAAACATCTATCATATAAACAGAAGGATATCCTATAAAATAAACACATTTGAACACAATTATATGTATCATTATACCCAAAAAGTCATATGTAAATATATCACATAAACAGGCATGGTTTTGATCTGCACTTTCTTCATGCTGTTGTCTCTAACTAGAGCTCCTTTTCCGGTCTCACTGCTTGACAGACACCTTCCTTTCAGCAAGTTTAAAATATTCACTGCTTTTGTATTGTTCAGTACTTTTGACTGAATGAGAAATGTGTAGAGTCTCAGCAATGGATGCATGTTTACAATGTGTTGTGGGAAATGTTTGAGTGAAATGGAAGTAAACATCAGGAAGGGTACCTGGAGAGAAGGTCCATGATTTCGTTACATTGAGAACATTACACAGGCAATGAATTGTTGAATTAATATCAGACTGAGATGGAATATAAAGCCACATTGAAGTGAGAATTGATATTTTCATTTTTCTTTATCAGCACTTTTCTGTAGTTTTGAGGTTCCTGTTGCTGTACATACACATCTGCTGAAGATGGCAGGGGAGAAGGTTACTCTACACTTCATTGGGGAAGCTGTTTGTCTTCTGTGCTTCTAAATGAGGGAAGGATCTGTTTGTTACAATAAGAAGGTTATTCTACACTTCATTGGGGAAGCTGTTTGTCTTCTGTGCTTCTAAATGAGGGAAGGATCTGTTTGTTACAATAAGAAGGTTATTCTACACTTCATTGGGGAAGCTGTTTGTCTTCTGTGCTTCTAAATGAGGGAAGGATCTGTTTGTTTCCTTGTAGGTCACCAAGCAATGTGTAAATAAGGCTGTTTTCTTCTTACATGCAACTATGCTTAAAAGGTTTTTATCCAAAATATCTATAATTCCTACCTCTGGCTCAACTCCAAGAATTACCAAGCCTGGTAATAATTTATAGACATGAATCTGATGTAAACTAGAGCATCATTTTATCTAAATTATATGCAAAGGCTTGATACAGTGGCTGCTATAATATACAGTGGCTGCTAAGGGGGGAAATTGCAATTCTTTTTAGTGCTTGCAGTTAAATCAATTACCATTCTCTTACTTTTTTATGTGTTCTTCACAGTTTATGCCATAGTACTTTGTATATATTCATCGATAAAGGAATGAACAGTTCGGCTGTGTTCCTGCTTTTCACTTGTGAAAGCACTGGTCCTTTTCATCTCTTCAAGTAAGAGTTTTTAGCCATTTTTAGCAGTCAGCAAGAACTGACATTTCTAATGTTTAGGTGTTTTCGTCTGCTCCCTGAGTGTGTGCATTTGTGACTACAGAATTATGATTTCTTTTCTGAAGAAACACCGTGATTTATTTTGGAAGCAGCTTCTGTAGTTCTGAAAAGAGCTAGCGCTGCAATCCTTTGTTCTGCCGCGAACTGGTGAAAATGTCTTCCTCCGATCCCTAGGGATTTGTTGGTGTTCTGCGACTACAAGGGCTAAATTCGAATATTGAAAACGTTCAGAAATAGCTTACATGCTTATTGTCATTTGTGCTACTGCTTTTTTAAATCCTAAATTTTAAAGAGCAGGATATGCTATAATTAAACTTTCCACGTCCTCTCTTTGTCGTAAAGAGTCACTGCAGACTGTGCCTTTGCTGTGTAATTCAGCCGCGTGGAGAGGGTTTGAGCAGATGACAGGCAGTGAATCACAAGCCCCCTGTGCGGGACCGACTTTCCCTCACACTCGGCGCGGGTGTGAGCGCAGCCTCCCGGGGCCGGTGGGCGCCGCCAGGGCCCGCTCCGGAGGCGCTGCCCCGGCCGCCGAGCGAGGGGCGGGCCGCGCATG
>VZRH01001842.1:370335-402175 GCA_013397555.1 Urocynchramus pylzowi
TTTTTTTGTGGAATTCCTATAAATATTTTTAGCCTTTTTAGGGACTGGATCCATGAATATCATGAATGGCTAATGAATGGGTAAAAAATAGATTTGTCAGTAAAGTGATTATTGATGGGGTTAGATACAAAATAGGGTTTCAATAATTTTTAAGAACTGGCATATAGACTTTCACTGTCCAGTATTCTAAAAGCAGGTTGTTAGCTCCAACAGTTCACAGATATGCCATGCCTTTCTATTGATGTCCTATGGGAATATAGCATGAGCTTGGAATGAAGAAGGAAAATGTAGCTTGCATTTATCTTAAAATGCAGCTTCTTGTAATGTCTGGTTCTTATCAGAGGATGGGTGGTACTGATGAAAGTCTCCAGTGCTTATTCCTCTTCTACTTATTCAGGCAAACTTCTTACTAAGAGTGAAAATCAGGCATTAAACCCTCAGCTAATACTGATAAATTAAGAGACTATACATTTTATTCCTTCTACCTGTTTTCTGTTTTGTTCTGCTTTATTTTTTGTATATTAGATTGCTGAAGCTGAGGCAGACAAGAATAGGAAAATAGCTCCCACAGGTAAAATATCTTTCCTGGTTTTATAACAATATTCATAATGATATTCAAAGAAGTATAATATTTTACATTATGTTGATACTGATATATTTTCCAGAAAATAAGCCAGAGTTCAGGAATTATTCCTTTGCTGATGACCTGAACCTGCTGAAATCAGTAGCAGAAAGAGAAAGGAATGAGAAGGAGAGGGAGTCAATTAGAAGCTCTTTGTATGAACAGCGAGTGGTCACTGATGATGCAGACTCCACCAAGAACCGCAGGCTTGTGGATGACTATGACTCCACTAAAAGCGGGCTGGATTATAAATTCCAAGGTATTCCATAATCTTTCAGTGACTTCTAGGTCAGATTTCTCTTGCAAAGTGATTGCTTTCATGAATGTTGCATTCACCACTAAACATGAGCTCTATTTGTTACTGGAGTGCAGTTTCAATTATTTCCAGTTGTGGAAGCTTGTTGTATTACAGTTAGGTTTTTGAAACACAGTACAAAACAATTGCTCTTGATTTTAACAGATTTCCATGGAGGAAAGTCTAATTGTGTAATTTGTAATGTCTTTTAGCAATTTAGATTTGATGAAAAGAAAATGGGACCTATTTTTGGATGAAAATATATTTATTCTAGTTTGTGAGGAAAAAGCACTTCTATGTGCAGCTAAATCACATATATTTATTCTAAATACTATGTGCAGTTTTAGATAATTCTCATAATCACAAACCTAGAAGAAATTACCAAAGGCCAAAGAATACTTGCCTTTGCCACAGGAGTAGTTAATTGACTTGTAGTTTAAGTGAGTCTTCTGAGAATTATAAGCAGCGTTTAGCTCAAAATATTTTTAATTATATCAAAGTATGCTGATCACAGACCAAAGCTCACTCATTGTATTCCCTCTCCCACTGTCACTTTATTTGCCATAGGTAGCAATTACATAATTAAAAGTTAATTTGCTGAAATTCAAACAAGGTTACATGCCATTGTCATGAGAACTGTTTTGATCTAAGTGGCCATACAATGAAAGTAGATACCAGGGAGACACAAGTAAGTGGATAAGGAAATTCTCCTAATATTTTCTATAAACAGGAAAGTAAGCTCCTAAAGTTCATCTCTGCTCTTTCAGAAGAGCCACTCAGAAAGATATTTTTCAGATGTGGAATATTGACACAAAGGACTTCCCTGTGACTGATTTAATGGCTTCCAAAGTGTGTATCAAAGTATATTCCTAATGTATCTAAAATGCAGTTTTGTTCTGAAGAGAAAAAGATGTGGACAGATATTTTTTTATGAGATGTTTAATCTAAATGAGTTAGGATGGTCAGCACACAGTAAAACTGTAATCCTTTCAGACGATCCAGATGGCCTCCATCAATTAGATGGCACTCCTTTAACTGCTGAAGACATCGTTCAAAAAATTGCTGCAAGAATTTATGAGGAAAATGACAGAAGAGTGTTTGACAAGATTGTTTCAAAACTTCTAAATCTGGGGCTAGTAAGTATCTTGGTAATCGTCATTTAACTGTGTTTTGGGTTGGATTAATGGTCTTTCTAAAAACAATTCAGATGCACACTTTGTGTAAAGCAAGTGGGACTCAAGGTCTAAGCAAATTTCTAGAGCTATTTCGGCTTGCTGGTTAAGCTCTGCAGTAACATTGTTGTTCCTGTGATGTCTTTGCAACAAAATAGGCCAAACTGCAGAATGTTTGTGATGTTGAAAAGACATTCACTGATTGTACTCCTCCCATCTCTGCCCTCATTTTCCCTTTAATTTGTCTTCTGATTTTCACTGAGTGCTTTATTATTATTATTATTATTTTCTATACTTAAGGGGGAAAGGTCTGAGCTCATTCCTATCCACCTAATGCTGATTAGTGTCATCAGCAAACACATAATGTTGCTGGCTAGTTGAGGATATTTTACAATACTGATTTTTAGGAAGAGTGGATTTGTCTTTGACCTCTGAATGTCTCAATGGCTTTAGCCATTGCCATTTGGGATCTTTATATTTTGAAATACTCACCTTATCTTTTGAGCACTAGATTTTGCAGCTGAGTATTGCGCCCCACTGATTACAGAGGGAGCTGCATGGGAGAGTTCTTGACAGCTGTTATGAAGCAAAGAGAAAACATTTTAATGATATCATAGAAAGCTGTTTGCTTTTTGCCCATTCTGTATTACCGAATTCTGTTGTAATTATTCAACTGTCCATTGATGTGTTGCAGAGCATATGTAATTCTATATACACACACATGGACACTCATAAAGGGAGGTGCCACACTTGCAGCTCCATCTTTCAAGCTGCACGCACTGTGTTAAGTCCTAAAAAGGTTTGGTTTGAAGGCTGTATGTGTGAATGGGTGGGGTTTATGTGTACACACAGATTAGATGTATATTTCTATGTATGCATGTATAGGAGTGTTATAAATGTACAGATGTTTACATGTCTATATGTACAGACATACACACGGGTATTACACCTAATTTGGCTATGCTCAGCTTTGAAGCAAATATACAGCAACCTATTTTCATATTGATATCAGGTTTAATATTGATGTTTGATGTAGAAAAAGCACAGTATCTTATAAGTACTCTGCCCAAATATTTTAACAGATCACAGAGAGTCAGGCCTATACCCTGGAAGATGAAGTGGCAGAGGTTTTACAACAGCTAATTGCAAATGAAGCAAAGGATCGTGAGAAGGAGTCTGAAGATTTTGATTACCCTGCCAGCAGAGCAGATAGTGATACAAAAGAAAAGCAACAGGAAAGAATGGTAATTTCTTAGCTAATAATTTTGTCTTGCTTGCCAAATGGTACTAGTACTGTGCTCTTTAGGGAATAGTTAGTTCAATCTGGAAACGAGAGGTGTTCTGTAAAGAAATTCTGTCTGATAGAAAAAGGAATCACGAGTTACTTTAAAATTTAAGCCAGATGTTAATTGAAATAACTGAGAAAATACTATAGTCTTCACCTTGCAATTAGGACAATGTTGGCATGAGGTAGGGATAGAAATTTTTGCTCTATTAACTCTATCATCAAAAGCAATGTGCTTAAAGATTTTTTTTTTTTTAATTATGTCTTATGTGGAGACACCAAGCAAATCTGATCAGGATAGTTTCATTAATGGAGAAGTTGATGATACACTGGATAACACATGGTCATCATCTAATGTGTTGGAAAGAAGAAATGAGCTACCTTCTGAAGATAATTTCGAAGACCTCCAATATTTTCCAAATTTTTATGCATTATTAAAAAGTCTTAACTCAGGTGAGCTTGTCATGTGGTTACAGAGCTATTAGGAAAAAACTTTAAAAATTAAGATTTTCTGTTTTCTCCTCCTCTTGTCTCTTCCCCACAGCTTTCCTAGTTGCAAGCGACCATGTGCTTTGAAAATGTTCTGTAAGATATATAGCAGAAACTAATTTGATTTGTGATTTTGATGGCAAAACACTGGCAGGAACAACACTCAGAACTGCAAAAAGTGTGACCTAGACAGCCCTTCCCATCTTGTGCTGTGTGATTCAGGAGTCCTGAATTCTTTTAATTCCTGTAAGGACATGATGAAAAGCTGGCAAACAGTTTTCCCCAGAGATCTTTCCAGTAACATCCGTGTCTTCTAAGCCAACAGAGATACAAGTAAGCCACAGTAGAATCCTCACAGTGATGGTACCAGTAAATGAGTGTGAGCCTCCCAGCCTTTCCACAAACCACAGGTTTGCTGTTTATTGCAGTGAAAGCCCTGCATGTCTCTTCCTATTCCGGTGCTGGACACCACTGCCTTCCAGTTATTGCAGGCAAGATTGTGGCTCCTTGCTGCTGCCCTGTGTCATCACCCTCTACACACACCCACTCTCTGCAGCCACACACACTCTCTAACTTTTGGAGGGATAGGGGAGGGAGTATTTTGTAGATCCCTTGTCCTACAGGATCATTAATAGTTGCTTCAAATTGTCCCCATGTGCACCTGAGTGGAGAGCTAAAATGAAAAACCTGAGGGCATATTTTGCTCAAGTCCAATCGACAAACTTTAAATTCTTCTTCCTGTTCTTTTTAATTTTCCCATGGCAGTTCTGCATGCTAGTTCTTCTCTTTTTCTACTCACAACGCAGGCAAGCATGTTTGGTTTAACAGGTTATGAAGCAAACAGAACCAGGCCCACTGGCTGCACATCTCCTGCTTTATGTGTTCACGTGTCAGGTTGTATCAAGCTGGAGGAGAGGGATTCAGTTGCATCCTACATCTGTGTGTTAAATTGCAGGCAGCAATAAAGAGCCTGTTCAGCAGCTCTCCAGAGTGGGTGGCCCTCTGCCAAGTTTGGGAGTATGTTTCTTACTGTCCCTGACTGACAGTGCCCCTGGCTCTGTTGGGTCCTTCAGTGACAGCCTGGGCAGTGGGGAAAGCTTGTGTGACTCTGATGGGGGAGTTTCACACTACTAAAGCAGAAATAGCAGTAATATTGTTCAGCACATAAACACAGTGGGAAAAGAAAAGCTAAGAAGCAGGTAAGTGTGGGCAAAACCTGATTATTAGTATAAAAAATACTTTTTGTATCCTATTCTGAAGTCATGATCCTCCCAGCCACATAATGCTTTGTTGTCCCAGTATGCAAGTCATGGATTTGTCCAAGTGACAATCTCATTTGGGACACTTTATATTTTTGTCATTGAGCCCGTGGATCTTGTAGGAGAAAAGATCTCTTTCATACAGAGCCAGACTGATCTACTAAATACTTCACAAACAAATAAAAGAAAAATGACAGACTATAGAAAACTGTACCTATATCTGCCCTCTGACCATCGATTTGAACTGTCAGATCACTCCATCTTTGTGTGCTTATTGTTCTTAGCTGTAAAATGGAATTAATACCATTGGCCTTCCAAGCCAATGGTATTATGACACAGCCCCTCAAGACAAAAAAACTATAAAAAAAAACCTACCCCTGATGTTTTAAAGTACATTCAGCTGTACTTTTCAGGAACAGTTTAAAAAGAAACGTGTAAGTAAATTCTCATTCTAATCCAGCACAGCATTTTCTCTTTTAATGAGCAGGTCATTCTTGATGCATGAATTTTGCAGAGTTTGTAAAACAGTTTTTGCAGGTTGCCTGAAGGTTGACTAGTTTCGTTTCATCCCCTCACACAGACACAGAGACAAAAGAGAAAGAGACCTTGATAACTATCATGAAAACCCTGATTGACTTTGTGAAGATGATGGTTAAATATGGAACAATCACACCAGAAGAGGGAGTTTCCTATCTTGGTGAGAGTACATACTTTATACAACTGTTATTAATGGTGTGTTCTTCCTCTACCAATGGTGATAATTATCTTCTCATCTTCCTTGCTCTTATGAAACCTGTTTCAGATTTGTTCATTGAAAATGCTAAAGCTTTTAAATTATTGATCATTCCCTACAGCAATGTTCAATTTCACACTGCTTTAGTATTTCCATCTAATGAAGGAAAGGTAATATATCAGATATGCATTTAGAGTATTATTACACTTTGTATCTGTGAATCACAATTTATTTCAATGACTTTATGTCAGGGGAATATTAGGGTTGTCTCTATTCTATTGAAGTGAATTAGGTACCTGCATTTCCCAGAAATAATCCAGCACTTCAACTCCTTTAATCTCTCACTATAGGTAGCTGGACTAGATGGGACATAATGCTAAGTTTGTCTACCAAGTAAAACTCCTTCCCTCTATGAAGAGTGTTACATCTTGGCACAGGAGGAGATTTTGAAGTGCTCTTTCCTGGATCCATTTTAGAATCTGTGGCTATATAGGTTTTGTAAAATTGTTACCATTTCCTGAAAAGGGAATTTGGAATGGTCTGGTTTGTGTCTCACACACCTTTCCTGGCTTTGACAAACTCTCTTCTGTCCACTGTAGGCAGCCTGTCTAGTTAAACAAGCTGACCTACAGAAGACGGGCTCATCTGTACAAACTCTGCACAACTCTTTCATTTTTCTGAAATATTTTTGGTCTGGATTAGTCTAAAAAGTTTTTGTTTGCATCAGGGCAATTTCTCAGTTTCATAAATCAGCCCGTCACAGAGAGAGGACTGGCAATGGTCTTTCTATGCTGCAGATACTTCGTTGATGAAATTATAACTGTATGGATTGATTATTAATTACTTGCCTACAAAAAATCCAGTGAATCATGACTCACATTCACTGCATGATTGCACCTCCTCTCTAAAGAATTCGTGGTATATCTGACCAAGAAATCTCCTTGAATTTTGGAATGTTTGGACAACTTATGCCTCAGTCCGGCTTTTTATTTCTCTGTCTGCCAGTACATCTAAAGAAAGATGCACATAAAGAAATGGTTGATTTTAAGCACAGTGGTTTCAGTGTCATTCTAGAAATGAAGATACTATGGCTTGATAAGATATTGCCAAAACTTAATAGGCTAAATTCATCTCTGATGCAAGACCATGCAGATAATGGAATTACACTAAGGAATACATTTTTCCTGCTAAAATTCAGGGCAGTTGGTCACATTGGCTTTTGTTTGAGCAAATAGATACTGTAACCCTGGAAACATATTGCCTTGATGACATAGTACAGAAGGCAAGGATTGGGTTGAGTTTGAGAGGTCTGATTTAGTCTGGATTTAAAGTAAGACTATCAACTGATGTATCCAGACTCTGCCTTGCAAATGAGTGATTTATGCAAAGATGGATTTTGTGCTCCATCAAAGCAACTTACTGTACTGGAAAAAGCTTTCTCATAGATTCTCAGGTTGCTTCTGTGGTATTCTTTTTTTGGACTTGCTGTTGAGAAATTGCTTTGAAGCTCCATTTATTGAGCTAATACTCTCAAATAATGAGGAAGAGCAGCCACAGGAGCATGTTAGCTTCTTGCACTATCATTAAGCATGGCAGCAGTTTTATTGCCACTCTTATTGAACTGAAAGTTCTATAGTCTGTAATAGCTGGATAGGTACTGTGTATCTTGGTGCAGTTTGGATTAGGGGATTTATACACTTCTCTGCTTATTTGTAGCAGATAAAAGAATTAGTATGAATATCTGTCAGAGAGAAGAATCAGTGTAAAAAATTGGCAGCTTTTTGTTGTTTCCTCAGTCTACAATCAGCGAGCAGATTCTGTGCTATTTGGTGGAAAATACCTACTGGGTCTGTGCAGATGGATTACATTCTCTCTCCATTTTATTACAGTAGGAAACTGCCTAAATTAATTTTCCCCACTCTGTGACTGAAGCCATGCATAAGCTAAGCCTCTGAATTATATATTCAAAGTAATAAATCATTTACTGAATCAAGTCACAAGGTGCAGTTTTTTTGCCTGTCACAGGGGTGCAGAGACAGTGAATTTGAATGCATATACCAGTAACAGCTGGCTTGGGATTTGGAAACCACAGCATTATGTCATCATCATTGTATATTACTCTAGGGGAAAGTATTTTGCTGCAGCAGTGACTGATGTTACTGGGTTTAGCTTTGAGTTACAAAGGGTCTAGCTGCAGTGTGGTGCAAGAAAAACACAGATGTACATACATGGAAACATAAGGAATAAGTTTATTTTTTAAATACATCTATTCAATATTATGTAATACATATTTAAAAGCTTTCCATATGCTAAATGTAATCTGTAATAGAATACAGAAAGCCCAGACCAGCATATTTGTATATATGAATCAGGAGAAAAAGTAATGCCTACCTTTTCCAGTATGTGTTCAGAAAGTATAGCTCTGGAAGCATTAAAGAGAGCCTGTAACAAACTGATAGAAAATGTGTGTTCAGCTGAGGTGCACCTTATGTGCAAATTCTTCTGTGGAGTGAAAGCCTCATTATATGTTGCTAGCCTGTTCAAAGGCTTTCAGAAATCTTTCTGGAAAGACCATCTGCCCTCTGAATATTGAAAGCTGCTTTAAAATCATTTTTGCAGCCTATCAATCATTTAACATTTAACAATTAATCATTTAACATTTTTGTTAAAAGAATGAACAAACATTGTTTGATACAGAAAGCATAAGGTAGTAAATTATGACACAGGATCTCAGGAGCACAAGTGGCTTGTGAATTAGATCCAGCTGTGGTGTTAATTTAGCCACCTTTGGGTTTGTTGGCAGCATCCAGCAAATGCTGCCCAAACAGCTGAACTCCTCTTGCTTGCAGCCAGAGGCACAGGCTGCTCTCCCTGAACAAGCTGAGTTTTGGGAAGGGCTTGGGACAGTTACTAAAATGATGTTGCTGTTGGCAAGGGTGCAGTGACAGAGGGGAATGGAAGTGTTGGAACACTCCCATGTAGTGACCAGCAGAAAGCAGCAAGAGGCTTTCAGATAAGTTATGACTGATTCAACATAAAATATTTCATTATTCATGGCATTCACAACATTTATATTGCATAAATAGCTGATGCTGATGCATAAATATCTGATACTCCATGCACAACTGAAAGGACAATATCCTTCACGGTGCTGAGTGCTTCAAGAAAAAAAGAACTGTTTGAGCCAGTAGCAAAACTCACTTTGATTTTAGTAGAGCACAACAAGGCATGCATTGCACAGTTACTTGTGCTGTTTAAATATTAGTTTGTGACTTACACCACATTTTCTTTCATTTTCCTTCTGTCTGTTGAGTAACATGATGGTGGAGATTCACTCTGATAGCCTTTCCACCAAAGCCATCTATCACAGACCAGGTAAATATTAAAGAAAAGCTTCATCTACACCACACAAAGAATTTTTTGTATGACAAGTGACTTTCCCTGTATATGCCAGGCTATCTAACTAGTTTTAAAATAAAAGCATATCAGTCCACTATCATATTGATAAAATCTCTATTTATAGTAATTATGTAAACTATATTTTTGTATAGATTTATTTTAATAATATTGTTGTCAGCTTAGAAACAGGAACAAATGGTTTTAGTTTTAGTCAGTTTGTTCAGATACTGTTGTAAATCATCTCCCACTAATAAGACCAAAATAATGAGTGATTTTTAGAACCATTCTAAGAAATATTTGCAATTAGAGGATTGGGGCCATAAAAAATACAGCTTTCAGAGATGACAGAAATTCTTAAGAGACACCAGTGTGTATATGAATCCTTTTTACACAGTAGATTAATTATATTCTCCTGCTGTACGCTGCTTACAAGAGTAGATTTGTAGCAAGTATGTTCATTGCCACCCCAACCAAGTGAAGAATATGTTACTCAATAAACTGTTACCCTAAAAATGCGGATTAGTTATGTGCACACTGTAGCCTTGTGTCAAGTTCTCATTTATTGACTAGCTCATGTAGCACAAACTTTTGCATCAGTACTTCTCTCTGTCACAGATCCATCTGTGAGATAGAGAATACTGTATCTTCCACAACTGGAGAAAAGAAAGGGGCAAAGGACTGGGAAGAAAATTAAGAACTCTGTAGCATTGCTCTAACTGAAGGGGATCCCACTTTTTACCTCCTTGTGGTAAAGTATTTAGACTAGTGGAGCCACAGTGTAGAACACACAGGCCACAGCAGACTGGTTGAGGAGCAAACCCCCTTTTATTTAGGAGGGAAATAGAGAAATCATTCCAGCTGGTCAGAGTGCAGTGGTTGAGTCACAGCTGCCTTCTTCCCCAGACCAAACCAAAGCTGCCTCTCACACCTTCTCCCTTTGGCTCTGACTCACTGTCAGAATCCGCGCTGTCCCCTGTGACTGAGTAGGAGATTGTGTTGTTTAGAAATGGGCATGAACAGATGTCTCTGTTTACCTTTTCCACCCTCACATCATTTTTTCTTCATGGACAGCAGGGGAGAAGATCAAGCTGCAGGACACACGAGCAATAGGAGGTGGATTGTTCATGGGGAACTATTGCCGAGGAGTACAAACGCTCATTCCTTTGGTCCTTTCCTAAAGAACAGTTAGGATATTGTTTTACTATAATACTGTCTTTTAGGCAGACTCAGGCTGCATGAAAGGGAAAGGAGAAGCAGCAGAAAGTCTCCTATGTTGATTTTTGACATGCCCCTGCCTCTCTATGCTAAGGAATATGAAATAGGTGTTGAGCCCTTTGCATTCATTCTTGGTACCTCCCACAGCTCCACTTCTGATGAAGGCAAAGCTCTGTGATTTCCTGATTGTATGCCAGTGCACAGTAGCCACAATCTGTCCTTTTCTTGGGAGAGGAGGACTTGTTTGAATAATGTGACTAATGCCTGAAGTTCTCATCAGAACAGATGCTGCAGGCCAAAGATCTGATCCTGATATTTGTTTAGCTAGCCAAGTACAGGCAAAGAGCCAAGAGTGTGAGGCAAAATGCAGATCACAGCCCACACTGGCATCATCTTTCCTCTCCTCGCTGTGACCATAAGCTGATGCTCCCTGATGCAGACTGATTTCAGAGGGTGATGGAAGGTGTGGCTAAAGCAGAGCCAGAGGCTACAAGTGGAATATGGACAGTGTCATGTGGACCTTTTGTTCATTTTGATCTGGGCCATGAAGAGCACTGACAGTATTTCATGCAGGGAACCATTAATGCATAATACCATCTTTTTCTTTTTAAAAATCCTTTTTTCCAAAGGTCTCTTTGTTGCCACTGTAAATTTTCTTCAAAAACATTAAATTATTTAACAAACTTTTCCCTACCTTAATTTTCCTTTTGGTGATTTTCCTTATCCAGTATTTATCATGTGAATGATGCATACAGCTGCCAGTGGGAGTTATTTAATTTCAGGCAGCTCTTTTCTCTGCTATTTATTTTTTATCTGATGAACTAAGGTCACACAGATGCCAGTATACTGTACTATATCTGAAAATTAGAAAGCAGAGACCTCAGATGGCGAGAGTGGGCTGAATACTGAGGAGCAGCAGTGATTCTGTAAAGTACATGCAAATAGTTAAATCCAACATGAATTTGCATGAAGATAATATAAAATGATGTGAGGACATAGAGTGTGCAAAGATCCCAGGGTAGACTGGAATCTGGGAAGTAAATTGATTGCAGATCTCACTGCATCTTTATAGCTGTTCTTTCTGTAACCTCCTCCATGTCTGTCCCCTGCTACTTCTGCATTTGAATAAACACATTACTGTGGTTTTTTCTCCACTACTTAGATCTTATCACCTATTTTCCCCCATGCAGACTCACTGCACAGTAAAACAAATGGGTGGCTATGGTGTGGAAAGTCTGTTACCTCACAGTTCTCGAGAACCAGGACCACTACACAATACAGGAAACTGGGCATCACCTGAGGGTGACATTGTGTGTGAGTGCGTAGTATTTTACAGTATCCACAGGTTCTAAATCTTCTCAGATATATTTTGGGAGAGATCCAGGAGTTTTAGTCTCACTAATTGCTTTTCCCACTGTCGGAATCCAAGACATTCCTCTCTGTGCCCCAAACCCTGGACAGGGGTCTGGGCAGCCCTGGCAGGAAGCCAGAAACACTTGGGGCTTTGATTTCAGCCCATGGGACAAATTACCAACCTTATATGAGGAGTCACAAGTCACAAAAGTTTAGACAACACAGTAGCAGTAGTTAGAGGGTGAAAGGAGAAAATTTGGGATTTGGTACAGGGAGGTTCAAAACCCTAAAATGGAGGGATTGGGGCGTGCCCTATCTTTCTTCCTTCTTCTTCCTAACATCCATCTTTTAGGTGATGCTGGCATTTTTAGATTGGTTCAGAGTAGAAAGTCACTGTCTAACATAGGTGTTAGGGTTTGGTAACAATTGTAAATATCTAATACGTGGTTCATAGCATAAAAGACAGCACCAGCCCCGTGGGAGGCAGTGCGCCTTGGACTGACCTGCTGGCCAGAGCTCGGCGGGTCAGACAGAAAATATTTTAGATAAGAGGCAATAAACATCACAGAGAACATGAGCAGAAGACTCCTGACTCCTTCTTGGACAGCTGAGTTGGGAAAAGCAGCTTCCACCAACACCTGGGGTCATCTCAGAGAGCAGAGAAGACCCCGACATCCCCACATTACATGACTATCAAATAATATATTCAAGAATCCAAATAAATACTTGACAGTTCATTCCTTTGCTTATCACTGTCTATCATTTAAATTTGCATTTATTTCTTGCAAATATATTGCCTCTTCTTCCATTTCCCTTCACTGCCTCTTCTGTGCTTTACCAACTGGATGGAAATCTCCATCTTCTCATAGTATCTTATTTGACAAATATGTTGCTTGGTTCCTGAAAATCTAGGTTTTGCATCCTCCCAAGCGGTTTGTGTTTCTAAAGGAGGGCAAAGCTTTTCTTTTTTCTCACTGTATTTAATAGCTCCATAAACCCCTCCCTACTTTCTGAATTTAGAGCCACTCTGTTGACAGTTGAGCACTGAGACTGTAAGTTTGACATGATTGTGTGGGTGTGGGGTAAAGAAGGTGTCACTGAACATTTAAAACTCCATCCAAACTCCTGCAGGAGAGGCAGCTCTGTGCTGCTTCAGTCCCAAACCATCATGCTTGTAAAGGGCATGCTGTGAAAACACATAAAATGTGTGCACAGGCCACGGCGCAGCTCCAGGATGGGAAAGGATTAGCAAAGGACTGCACCACACAGCTCTAAGAGACCTGCAGTAATGCAAAAGAAATGTCTGTAGAATATTAAAAGCATAAACATGAAAAGTAGCCTGTGAAGTAGGGAATTTAATAAGGATGATAAAGGAGACTTGGTCAGAGCTATGTTTACCTCAAAGCACATCTATTTAATTGTGTTTTACTTTTGGAGTTGCTTTTAACCTGATTGCCAAGTGATACTGTTGCTGTCCTAATTTCAGATCACTCTGACCATCTCACCTGTAATTCCTTTACAAGTGATGCCATGGCCTGGGACTTGTCACGTAACGTGTCACTCATCATGCCAGCATTAGGCTTCAGACACTCTATCACAACAAATCAGTCAAGCAGGAAGATTCAGAAAAAACATTCCCTATCTTGACATGTAAGGCAGGCAGTTAGAGAGCAGCAGGATATTTTCAATGCTGAGACCCATCTGTAATTCCTCAATGGAGGAATTTCTCTTGTTTGTCACCATTTTAGTAGTTTATGTGATATATGCTTGATACAGCTATAGCTGACCAAAGGTCAAACTCTGCTTTTGGCTACATTGGGGAAAATCCAATGGATATTGACAGTTCTTGGACATGCACTTGTCCAAAGAATTAATCAGATATATTCTTCCCATAGAATAGTCCCAAGCAAATGCTGAGATGTCTAGAGATTTTTCACAGGTGGAAAATGCCTTGCAAACTCTTAAGGATCATCTACTGCAGGAGACAGAAAAGCCCTAGGAGAACTGTTGTTTCTTAATGCCTGAAATATGTGCATGTCACACAAGCAGTCATCAGCACAAAGCTTTCCAGCTGAAGCAGTGAGTGTATAAACTCATTAAGTAAACTAATTTTTTAGCTAATGTTAAAAGTAATCTTAGGTACCTTGATGATGCCTTTTCTCCTTTAATAAACACAGTCTTTTTATGCTGTATGAAAACAGAACAGCAAAGCAGGTCTTTCTGTGGAAATTTAATGACAGAATCTCAGCTTCAGTCAATTTGGTGAGGATAGAATGTGAAAATGCCTCCCAGGTACAGGACAATTATGCAGAAGAAAAAACCCTTTGCAGGAAAATTTGCAAGAGTCTGGAAAACACCATGAATCTGTCTATTGAGAAAGGTCTGTGTCAGGCTTCCATTACCAATTCCATTAAATACTCAGATGGATATGTTAGTTTCTGCCCCTCTAATAAGAACAAAGTACTTTAATTTGTAATAGTTATCCATGTAGTATCTTTTCCCATGGATTTGGAGGGATTTTACCACAGTACATTCTCCCAGAGTAAAGATAAAACATTCTGGGTTTATACAGTTCAGATTTTTGGATGCCCAACTTGAAGGACTTTGGAGTTTCAAACCTGCTGGGAATTTGCATTTTCAGGTGGAATTAAGAGCATCTATCAGTACGTAGGCACTGGGCCTAAGATGTCTCAGAAAGCCTACTCAAAACAGAAGCCCTCCCGCAGCATGAATGCTTCAGTGAGTCATCCCAGATCAAAGAGCAAGTTAGAAAGTGAGGCAAGGCAGAAAGCAGATCTTGTGACTCCGGGTATCTGTTTGGTTGATGAGATTATCCTGCTCTTCGGAAAGCTGCCGCCAGAGCATTGACCTATTTACCAGTGTAGGTCACTTCCATTAGCTCAGTAGTTATTGTCCTGTTGTGTTAATTAGTGCCATTTCAAATAAGTGGCCAGCTGTGTGGAGAGGTCAGTACCTTTCTAAGCTCTTCCCCTGTGCAAATGAGGTTGCTAAGGAGACAGCACCGGAAAAGTAATCAATCCTTGTTAGACCTGCGCTAGGATAGTGTTGCTTAGCTGCTGGCCAGGCACAGCTCACTCGAGAGGATGATTCACTCCATCAGTGTAACCCAGAGCAAACAAGGCTCAGCCCTGGCCTAGGCACACATGGCAAGTACAAACATGTTTTGAAACAATACCAGCTGTTAAAGCATTACTTTTGATGCAGAGCAAGGGCGATAAATCCTGTTCAGGAAGAACTGGGATTATCTGGCAATATTCTCTCTAGGGTACACATGTAGGCACATCAAACAAGCCCCTCAAACATAGACTCTATCACTCAGGAAGTTCAGCTGATTATAAATGTTCAGATCCATGTTGACGTGCCATCCAGCTGGCAGAGTAACTTCACCACTTCTCTTGTCAAATGTAGTGCCTGTTAAAAGGCCTGTCTTGTAAGTTTGTCTGCATCCTTACTGACAAAACAAAGCTTTGAAAATGGAACACAGTGATTATGGTGTTCGGTCTGGCTTTAGTGGCAAAACTCAGGACATTAGCATTGCCTTGCTACGCTTCATGGGGCTGGAAAGCAATTCTGTACTCACAAAGGAGTGATAGTGAACCCACATGAAATTGTTACCCAAATCAAAGGACTCAGAGAAACTGTAAAATTCCTGAAGCTATTTATAGAAGTGAATAAATAATGGAGGAGTATGAATCCCATTGCCTGCAGTAGCATGTGCTGTATGTGGATATATGTACAACTTTTAAACACTACAATCTATCGACAGAACAAAAACTTTCGGAAATATCGGTGTCAGACATTTAAATCTAAAGATGCCTTGGCACGTTATTAATCTATCTCATGGTGGAGTCTTTTTATTTCCTGCTAATAGAAACTTACTGCCTAAATGCAGACGCTTTAAAGGAAGAACATTGAAAGGCACTTATGAATCAATGCACTTATATATTTGTAATATTTTAAATTTTAAAATACTTTTATTTTTAAAAATTAAGCCTAATTTAATAGAACATGCTGAATTAAGCTCCAAAATCAGTGACATTTTTGCATTTGCATGAATTAATGAAGGAGAATAATCTATTAGTTTGCGTTTACAAAGGGTTTTTAAGCTCTTAACTGTGGAATCTTGTCCTGAAAACTGTGCCTCTTGCAATAGAGAAATCCTTATATTCCTGTTGAAATACTAGTATGGTACTGATTCAGGATGAAAAATAGAATCTTAAAATGAACTGAAAGGGATGTTTACAGTCTTTTCAATAAGCTTTGGATCAAGTGATTAGTGAGGCATCAATACCACCACTATAATTCTAGCTTGTTTTTTACTTCACCAGGATGTCTGATCCAGCTTGTAACGCAGCCCAGACCTGTTTTGGTTAGGGCATATGGGGCAAGGTCAGAAATCACATTAACGGAATATGTACCAAATGAAAATATTCACAAAAAAACCATGATGTGATGTAGAATTGAGTGGGTGCAATCATGCAGGGTGCCAACAAATACTGCTTACATTTTAATTTTATGTAAATAACAAAATATAGAGGATGCAGGCAGACAGGATTATGTGATTTCTCATCAGATGGGAGGCACAACTGCTTATGGTGATCTGCCACAAAGAGAAATATGCTCACTAAAAAACTACTCCTTAGATTTTAGTGCTGAGTATCTTTATAATGGAAAAAATGTTCCCAGCTGATGGATAAAATACTGGCCTTATACAGAAAATATGATTTAAAATATTATTAGCCTTATTATATCTATTCTGCCACAGTTCCCACATCACACACTGAATATTTCAGCTGTTTATATAAATGGAAGTTTGATAAATTTCAAAACTAAATCTCTCAAAAATACCCACCAACAAGATAGTATGTATGAAATTTTGAATCCATGTTTAACTGAACTTTTAAAAGATAATAAAAGGAAGGAAAATTCTACACCATATCCATAATATGACTAAGGAAACATGGCAGGTTGTAGGTGATCTGTATTTTGAATATCTACCAAGTGTGGTATCAAAAGGACTTTTTTTCCCACATAACCATACAATGTTTATATCTGAAACATCCATCTTTATGAAGAGGTGCTTTTACTTTCAAATTAGATTAATTCAGCCCTGAAATTTGCATGGAAATACGTTTTCTAGTCTTCTAGAGCTGTATTCATGGCCACAGCTGTCTAGTTGGTTTCCAAGTAAATGCTTGACTTCAGCAACTTTAGAAAGTATTTGTTTTCATCTCTTCAATTTACATGTTTATTTCATCTAAATATAATTTAAAACCTTTTACTAGACTTTTTTTCTAATGAAACCATATAAAATCAAGACACATAGGCAGTTTGGGATAGTGTTTTCCCACCAGGATGAAGCACATATTTCATAGTCTTGTCTTTTTTGTGAAGCTAATTAAAGCCTTTCATTAGAATAATGAAATAAAGAAATAAAGAATAAAGCTTTCTTCAGAATAAATTGCTACAGATAGTCATCGGTATTTTGTGACTTACATGACTGAAATATGGAATGTGATGCACACTTTTACTGATTTTATGCATGTTGGCACTATTTGGTACTCATATTGTCATGATTCAGTTGTTAAGTTTTTTAAATAAGATTGATCAATATTCCATATTTGTTTCTTCTTTTAGCATTGGCTCTGCATTAATTGTTCAGGGGTGAGGATGAAGGCTGTTCTTTTAGACTTCTGCTTACCTTTCACACTGGTGTTGGGGAGAATGTAGTATGGATTCTGCATCTTATCCGTTGGAGAATAACTGGGTTTGGTTTTGTTTTGCCTTGATTTCTAGAAAACTTAGATACAATGATAGCTGAGCAGACAAAGAAGAAGCTTGAGAACCCTTCCACTAAAACTAGGACAAAACTAACATCAGGTACTTAGTCTACAATTTTCTTTTCTGGAATAACACTCTTTTTTTAACTTATTCAGTTAAAAGTATGCTAATTGCTTTGGCAGCCAGACTGCTTGTTAAAGCCACAGTCTCTCAATGACCTGTACCAAGCCATAGCTTGGTTGTCTAAGCACACAAGAGAGAAATTTTCACTTAATTGCCCAGTCTTTGAGAAGTATATTCACTCTCTTTTTCTTCACTGGAGTCCAGACCTTACACATATACAAAAGCAAGCTGTATCAGTGCTTTTTAATACTAAACTAATAATGAAAAAGCATTATTTGTCGACTTTGAATATTGCAAATGCAGATTTCATATCATTTTTCTCTGCACAAAGAAATGTGCCTTTGCATTGCAGTCACCTGTATTCAGCTATTGTTTGTGAGAGCAGAAAGAAGTATTCCTCTTTCCAGAGGTCTGGTGTTGTATTGCACTGGAACAGTCTGGAGTAAAGATGACCTTTAGGAACCACTTTGAGACAGGCTTCAATGAAGCTCTTCCTTAACCAGCAGTCAAAATGCTTTACTTGCCAAGATTGTATTGATGTGATTGAGAAATGCTCCTAGACATTTGATACAAAATTGTTTGCTTTTGCTAATTCTTTAGACAAGAGCAGTGAAGAAGCAGACAGTACAAAAGAAGAAGCAGCTAAAATGGAAAAGGAATATGAAGTTTCAAAGGATTCTACAAAAAATGAAGAACAAAATGCAGCAGGAAACAGGGAAGAATCCAGAGGTACAGAATATTGCTTTACCTCCAAGTGATTGGAGTATTTTCCTCTCTTTGATATTGATTTTCCATGGTGTTAGCATAAATATCTTCAGTCTATAGTCACTGGGAGTCAGCACAGGAGAGCTTGATTCGAAGTGTACTTATCTACCAAGTTTTAAACATATGACACTACATCCCTTGCTGAACAGACATTCACAGAATTCATAGACCCTTTTAGAACAATATGAAATGCTGTTTGATGCAGTAGTGCAAAGAAATTTTGCTTCTTTGCATCTGTGGCTTTTCAGGATGGCCAGAATATTCCATATCTGAGCGAGCCCATTGATTTCTATAATGTGTGTTAGAGCAAGCTGGTACTCAAAGGCAGTGAAGAGTTCTGCAGAGATACAGTTTACATTTCCCCGCTGCCAGAGGTTACAGGTTATCAGTAAACAATTTATTTTATGCAAGATTGAAAACATTACAGTAAGTTAGTGTCTCCCTAAGCAAATGTAGCACGGTAGTACAGTTATTTTTGTCATGCCTCAGCATGACAAATAATGCCATGTGCTGAATTACACTGTATTGGCTGAAGTCTCCTGGGTGCAAATCAGCTACTCTATCTGAAAAGAAATCTGCAGGGGATATTGTGCCTCCTTATTGTGCTGAACTCTTGAAGGAGAATGTTTTTTGGTGCAGAAGCCTTTCAGTGAGTTCTTATTGCAAAGGGTCCAGCATAAGTATCTATGTTTTGTAATCAGTTGGTTAAACAAAATTGCTTCTTTTGCACCAATGCTGTCTGATATTCATACTTTTTGGAATGCAGTGTTTTCACTCAGGCTGCTCTGTAATGAATTGAAGAAATCAGGACTGCAGTAGATTGTAATCCATCGGTCACCCGGTTCAGCTCTGTGGGCAGTGCAGCCACTCACAGAGGGAAGGTAGCATTTTTTCCAGCAGCTTATTTATTTAAACATGGAAGAGGAAAATAGCTCAAGATGGCTGTCTGATTTCACAGTAAAGAAAAGTTGTCTCAATACTTTTTGGTAGGAAGTAATAAATAAACATTTTGCTCGTCCCTTGAAGATTTGTCTTTTCAGTTTGGTTCAGGTTATTTTCCTTTATCTTCAGCCCAAGAGCTTTTTAGAAATTCAAATTGGATCCGTGTTTGTTCTTTGTCTCATCATGCAGTGCCCTTGCTCTTTCACAGAGTAACTTACTGTAAAGTTACTGCACTCCCAGCTCAAAAATGAGAGTGTGTCTAATACTTACTAACAGGAGCAGACACGCATAGTTGGCAATAGTAACCTTCTACACACTAATCACATTAGGATTTTAATCCTGACAAATGTAAGAACATTACATCAATAAAGCTCCAGCCAAGCTAAGAATTCAAAATCCATTAGCTAGAATATTTCCTTAGGGGTCTTATTAGGTAATCCTTGTACTAATTGTGTCCTGTGTGCTTTCTGGTCCAAAAACAACCATCACTTTAAATTTTGGCTATAACAAGGAGTTGTCATGATAATTTTAATACATCCTTTTTCTCAGTAAATACAGCAACTATATTTCAAGTTGTCTTTCCAAAATATCACAATTTTAGGTTTGCTGTATGTACTACTACTACTACTAGTATGGAGGAGTTTTGATACTGAAAGTTCTCAGCCCTAATTAAGTCATTCCTTGCTATCTCAACAGCTTTTTCTTTGCTGAGTAATGATGATGATCAAAAAGCTACAAATTGGTTTTAATCCACACATGCAGTTTCTGTGGATATCACCAGAAGTTATATATAAAGATCAAAAAAACCATGATCCCAGGTTTGTGTATGACTAATCTTGTACAGGCAACACCTGCTAACCATCTCTGGGAATTTTGTCTGACTGAGTTTGACAGGACTCAGGTTTTAAACAGAAACTAAGAATAGTTTTAATCTGCCTTTGCTGTGACCAACTTCACCCAGTTAAGCAAGCTGCATCAATCATTGATGTAAGTGCTTGATTTCTCTCTCATCCTTTCCTCCAGGAAAATCTGAGGCATATTTGGAAGCAATCAGGAAGAACATAGAATGGCTGAAAAAACACAATAAACAAGGTAACAAAGAAGGTATGAAGTAAAAGGTCTTGACATTGGGGTGGGTGCCATATGCAGTAAAAATTTATTTATTTTTATTAATTTATATTGTGTTGTATAACTTGTATTATACCTTAAATAATAGTAATGTGAAACTGTGCTTGTCTAGATTATAGTGATCATTAGTGGTGTTAGAGTTAAATAATACCAGTCATGTAAAAGTTAAGCCAATGACCATAAATAGTGAACTAAGGTAGATTAATGTAAACTGGGTTGAATGGCCACTGGCCACAAAACCCGCAGAGACTGACCAGCAGGGAGTTAGGCATGTTCTGTCCACACAGCCATGGTGGTTTGCCTTGCACCAGGTAGCTGTGTCAGCTTTGTCTAGTGCTTCATTTCTTAGCTCATCATGTTGTTTAATTTTGACTTTGTAGGTGAGATAGATGCATTTGAAATGTCTGGACATGTCTAGAGAAGCTCGGTGCATCTGGCTAGCATGCCTGCACCAATAGCAACAAGTCTTGTTCCGTAACCAGGAACAGTTGAGACACAAACTTATGTCAGTAGCACTGTAATACATTTGATTACTGCCCAAATCAACTCAGATGACTTGTAGCTCTCATATCCAAAGCTGTGTAGAAGGGAGCAGTGACTGAAGCAGCTGCACAGGGTTTGCTCATCAGCTGTCCCACCTTTTGCCTCTTCCTCGGAGGTGGGGCTGTGTGAGAGCTGCTGGCAGGGACAGAACAGCAGCAGAATTTCTCCTTTACTTTTCTCAGATCTTTATTTATCCATACCATCTTTTCCCTCAAGTTCTTACACAAAACCAGCCTCCCATCCCTATTCTCTGCCACGGCTGTGTGTTCTGCCATGGCCCGCTCTGGAAGTGAAGGCTCCTAGCCAGGGGATCTATCCCTGGACTGTGACTGGCGCCTGGCGAGAAGGATCCTTCTTGCACCAGCCAAGCAGAGGGTGATCTGAGATGAGATTAGCCCTGGGTAATCTATCCATCCTCTCTATAAGTTGAAGTGTGTATGAATGCCATTTCATAGATGAGTGCATGCCTACAGAACAACACATTCATTTTTCTGTACAGAAACTGTAATAGGAAATACTATAAAAAAAAAACATTCCCATCTCTCAAAGTGCTTCCACACAAATGGCAGCGATGGCAGTTAGCAGCAGGGCTACATATTTGCTTGAGAGTTTTCCTGCCAATTTTAATTAATGGCTCTGTTTAGCAATGTACTCATTGATGTAATTAGATCTCCATCATGTGTGATTATATCTCTGTATCCCACATACTGCCTGAGCAGCCCCTCCTCCTCTATGTAGTAATCTTTCTTCTGCACTGCTGCAGTCTGAAAATGGCTGTGACTGCAGATCAATAGAATTTTATCTGCCTGTGAATGCATTAAGATACATATATATCTGTGTAGATGGATTTTCATTTGCACTAAAATATCTTTATTGTCCTCTGGCAAGGAAATAGGCCTTAAAGTAAGTGTAAGTTATGATAAAATCAGAATAGTAGACTTACTCTTCCGATACATCATCTTTATTGTGCCTTTTCATACTCTTTATTTTTGTAAAATGCTAATTCAGTTCCCCATGGATGATGTTAACAGAAGTACAGTCAGGGTAAGCTTATCTAACCATGAATGCATTGCGGGGTTTCTTCAGTGCAACATTAGGTGGTGTTGCTGTGTTCATCAATCATTTCTCCACTTCCAGCTGGCACCTGGGGGCTGGCAGAAAAGCAATTCTCAAAGTAATTCATGTATTAAAATGGCCAGACTTTCCCAGCCCCTTGAGGTTTAGGTTTTCTTCAGGCAAATGTTTGTGGTTCCTTCATTTTGTATGAATTTCAGTAGATATTATTCATTCAATGAATAATAACCCTGGAAATGTTGATTTGCATTTCTGCATTTGGAAGTATCAATTGCCTATTGTGGAGGCTGGTAAACTTAAGTGGCTGGGATGATTTAAAGATAAACATGTCAAAAGCCTGGATTTTGGGCTCATTGCCATTTGAGTCCAAAGTTTGTTTTGCCTGTTTACAACCTACAGACTCCATGGGTCTGTCCTTTGTATCTCACAAACCTGGCTTGATGCTTGAAACCATTCCAGAACTGAGCTTTTAACCAATACAGGCAAAGAGCATGAGTGTGTTGTTCAACAAATACTTAGGTAGTTCAGAGCTTCACAACACTAACAGCAGCCATTTAGAGATGATAAATTAATTATCATTAATTAATAGATATTAATTATCATTAATAACTATCATTAATTTCAATGGCAAATGGCTTGGTCTGAATATGCAAATAAGAGCTCACTTCATTTACTGGAGCTGTTTCACAGCTCCATGTACTGCTGCAGCTGTTGTAGTGAATCAGCATCCAAAGCTGATTTTTCTAATTACAATAGATTCGAAATAAGTATTACAAATTGGCAGCTATCAATTTCTAGAAAAAACCCCAATTTAAATTGCTGTGAGATATGCAAATTAGCCTGAATTGGATAATATCATAATGGTTGTAATCCCATACAGGATGTTAGTAATTAAACCTTCACATCTCCACATAATAATCTTAGAGACAGAAAAAGTATTCTAGAAGTAAAATAAGCACAGATATTTTAATTTGAAAAATGTGGATATTAAATTAATTTAGTATTTGTTCTTCATTCATTTCCATTCCTTGGTATCTTTCAATGGAGACCCTCATTCTGTCAAGATGAATGAAATCTCTCATCCCAGTTACAAAATTGCTTGGTACTATTTGTCCCTATTACTCACACAGGATGGAGACACAAGCAGGTTACATTCTTGTAAGTAATGACAGTAACAGAGCAGACAAGAAATTCTCACCTCAGTACAGCAAATGGCAAAATTCCTGCTAACTCAGATATGGAGAGAACACCTCTGCAGGAGTGGGGAATGTTGAATACAAATTTTCTGTATTACTTGTTTGAAATTGCCTTGCACTTTTATAAAAATTATCACAGGCATCAATTTGCTTTTTAATATCTTTCTATTTCTATCGTGTTTTGGTCAATTTTTGAAACCTAAAAAACCATAAATTCATTATTGTCTATTTTGTTAAGAATGCACAGTTTGAAAAAAGGTTCTTCCACATACTGCTGTGTGATGTTATACATTGGACATTGCAAAATCAGTTTTAATGTATTCTGAAGGCTCTGTCTGTGGAATAAGTAATTTATACTGAAAAATTCAGAATGTATTCATTCTTGTGAAAGATACTAATTCATTTAACTTAGTATGAACCTTTAAAATATTGATGTTCTTCTTCTGATTCTAACAAATTAAGCTTTACATTTATCCAGCTAATTATGTAACTGAAACTTTATTGTGTTTATATATGAATATACTGAATGTGCTGCCAGAGTCATGACTACACAATAGGTTTCCTTTCTATGTTATTTGAAAAATTGCTCTGCAGTAGAATTCTTTTCATGGAAAATAGTGATGTCCCCCAGCTCAGGAAAAGACTATTTCATGCATATGGTGTGAATCAGGCTGCATAGATGCACTCATCTATTGGAAAAGGAGGAAGGATTTTTCAGCACTCTGTTGCAGATTGACAGAGAAAGATTGTCAAAAACTGGCACTAACACTGTCACAAAGGCTGCTCACTGCAGTAGTTTTCAAACCAGAATATTATGTTCTGTATCAAGTTAAATAATTGTATTATTTTGATCTATTTTCAGGGAGTTGCTTTCATGAATTTCCACTACAGTGGTAGCAAGTGGGAAAATTACTGGGATTTCAACTGGAAATAGTCTATTTAATACTTTCTTTTGATTCCATGACAGTTGTGAAAACAATAGGCCACAACAGCTTTTGTTGTGCAGATTAGAACATCAAATCCCTGGACTGGAAAATATTCTTGCTATAGCATTTGATAGCAATCAATCAAGAGCAAGAGATGATTATTTCTCTTGGATAATAAAAGCATCATGGTGTGTAAAAAGACTGTGCAGTGGTTTTGATTTTTTTTATGTTTTCATAAGTTGCACTTAGAGAGAATTCTCTTCATGTTTGATAAAATGCATTGGTTGGATAAACTTTACAATGACATTGTTTCTTAGGTGAAATGGTATAATGGCAATGACTCATTGTGCAAATGAATTCTTGTTTTTCAGACTATGATCTTTCAAAGCTGAGAGATTTCATTGATCAGCAAGCTGATGCTTATGTGGACAAGGGCATCCTGGACAAGGAAGAGGCTGATGTAATTAAACGCATCTATGGCAGCTTGTAAAATGTCAGTGACTACCAAACCTGTAGAAATATAGTCTAGTTTCCCCCACTCCTGGTTCAATGACTTATGATCTGTTAATTTGAGGATATTATTAGAAATGATCTGTTTACTTTGTACTGACAACTGTAGAAATTAAGAGCTGTAGTGCTCCATTCACTTTCTGCATACTGTATTTTCCTACATTCACAAATCAACCCTAACCACCAAATTCTGACACTGAATTTCTATTTGATAAGGTAAATATTTCTGTAATGCTCTCTTTGATTTATTGTTCATGTTTGGTTTACTTTTGTAGTTAAACCAATCATTTCCGATGGAAATTTCTTTTAATGCTACATTTTTTCCTTTCACTCAACAAGCTTTCTATAGATGCAACTATGTAAAGGGCATTATTAGAAAATAGTTAATAGTTCTCTAAATAAAGTATTTGAAAATAATTTACCTAGTAAAGTTTTCATTAATCTTAATATTATTTTATATTCATTTATTTTGATTTTAAATAGTAACACTTTTTTTTAATCCTTTTTTATTTCTATATGTAGTATTCTGTAACGTGGGCTGTAGTGTCCTTAGCTAATTGATAAATTTTTGACATTACAATTGCCTTCCATATTAGAGGAATATTCTCTTCTTCAGCATGTGTGAACATTCTCTTTGCACCATTTGATGATTGTGCATGCATGATTAGTTGGATTCCTGATGTGAATATCCTGATAGCAAGTGTAAATTGCTTTCTCTAAAGAAAAAAAATAAGAAAGCAATTCAAGTAATTTTGTATGGAAAGGGAAGTTTGCAACTAGAGATGGTTTTTTCAGGAACAGGGGACCCTGCTTTTCAGAAAGACTTAAAGAATCTGTTGTATCTCAGTATCTCTTGATATCAAGGCTGTGGTCTTATTACTGACCTCTGTTCTGTGCTGAGCAGTATTATCTTGGAGAACTTCTTTTTTTTTTTTTTTTTTTGGCCTATATATGCTAGCATTAGCCAAGAATTTGGTACTTCCCAAGGAATCAAAAAGAAAAACAAAAATGTAATCTTCATTCTTCTTCCTCAACTAACAAAGTTTTGGAAGAATGGTTTATAAGGTCTTCTACCTTAAATTGACTGGATAACTTCATGTATGAAGAACTGACAAAGCAAGATCAAAGGTAAAGAGGCATTTAGAAAGGTAAATTTCAAACCGAGTCCCAGAAAATGTAAGGCCTTAGACTCACTTGAGTAGAGGAACTCCAGGAAAGCCCTGTACTCTTTACTTGCAGATTCTTCATTCGTAAATGAGGTTATCCCTTCTATGTTTTGGGGTTTTTTTAATCTTACGATATCTCTAAGATTGATACAGTTAAAAAATGTTATCTGATGCAGAGGTTGGAATTTGCCTGCCTGTGAGTGGAGATACTGACTTAGAGCACTGCCTGCACAGCACAAAGCTCTGTAAATGTTAAGTCGCTCCTTGGAGCATTTCCTTCCTCACAGCTGGAGATTAAAGAGGAGGAGATTTGAGCAATGTTTCTCAGCCAACTGAGAACTCTGGAATCCCTGCATAATGTAAATTGTCAACTGAGCATTATTGATAATCAGTATTAAGTGAATGTGATATCACTGATGTGTAACAGCATAACTCCTTGCAAACTGATGAAACATAAGCCAGTGAATGTTTTCTAGCATCCACACAATACATTATCACTGCCTGCTCATCCACATCTTGACATGAATCACTGAATTGCAGTATCAGTCACTAATGGTAAAAACTGTATTCAAAAATATAATCAATGTAAGCTTCCTCTGACAAACAGTCCCTTAGAAACTCTATAGAAAAAAATTTAGGAAAAAAAATTAATGTTATTAATTAATAATTAATGTTCTCATCTAAACCCTCTTGTTTGTTTATTATTATTTGCTATTGTTCCCAAAGATCCGAATTTCTTTATGCCTCTGTAGATCTCAGTTGCATTCTGCAACAGCTTCTGACTTCCTTTCTTATGTGACCATCACATGGGAAAAGCAAACTGTTTCCCAAATTTGGATTTATGACAGAAATCAGGAGGAAGGTAACTAACCATAGACCTCTACAGATAGGGAAGTGGCAGTGACCTAGGATCTGCACTTGAAAAAACAAAAAAGGACAAACTGCCCTTCTCCAATGACTACTTTTAAAAAGACCCCAAATTTCCTTCTGCTGTCAATATGATGAGTAGTATAAGAATAATTTCAATTTTCATTGGAAGTTAGTTTCTTACTTCCTCCTCTCATGAGTCTGGTACTAAAGGGCAGATGTCATCAACTAGTGACCAGTGATTATGAACAGTGTGTGATGATACTTGTTAACCTCTCAGTTTTGCAAATTTTATAGTGTGAACAAAGTATCAGTGACATAACTTAGAAAACAAAAACCCAACAATGGGTATGCCCTGATTGTATTTCAGAGTATGTACATTCTTGGAGCTGTTCTGTACTTACCTTGCTGCTGTGCATCCCTGGGGGTACACATGGAAATAATTGGAGCAGCCTGATGAGTAGCTGAGAACAGAGCAAGTCTTTGACAGACCAGAAATCACAGCTATGGATCCTCAAACTAAATTCACTTTCCATCCTGCCCAAGCCCACTAAACTTGTTACTTGAATGCTTCAAATACTGGTTCCATTGCTGGTACATGGAATGAACATCTATCTGTACATCACACCTTTCAGAATCAGACAGTGAAACACATCCAGCCTGATGAATCACCCTGCATTCCTAAAGTGCTGCGACTTACTCGAAATAAAATCAAACCAAGTGATGCAAGTTTCAACCTGCATCACAGATCATTACTTATTTTGCAGGGAATACTTGGACCACATTAGGACTTGACATGTGCTGCTATGTGTTCAGCCATAATTAGTTAATCATAGTGCTTGCTTTCTTCCTGGTAAGAAAGGTATTTTCAACAACTGCACACCTCTGTTTCAAAACTGACAAAAATCGGTATCTGTGTTGTTTCTATCTCTGCTGGATCCTTCAGAAATCCTTAACTTCTAAATTATGACTGAAAATGTAATAAGTACATTATATATGGTATTCACCTTTTGAGCTTTTCTAATAGACTATTGTTTCTGATACTGTACTTTATTAAACACTTTACTACAAGCTACATTAGTGTGCTGCTTTTGGCTGGGGTAGACTTTATTTCTCCACAGTAGGCAATCGTCTTGGTTGGGAAAGACAGGTGCCTGCTAAGAAAGCAGGAGTCTCTCCTGAAATGGAGAATGTAAACCCCCTCCCTCCAAATTGCTATAAATTTTAAATTAAGGGGCTCTCAGGCAGAAAATATGGGAGCAGGAATAACAGTTCTTTACTAGGGAAGAAAATAAAAAAATAAAATAAACAACGCAGAAAATTTAAACAACATTGACAGAGTCAGAACGCAACCTCACACCCTGTTGGTCAGGGTGTTGATAGCAGTCCAACTGGAATTGTGGCTGCAACCCTCGTGGAGGATCAGGTGTGGTTCTGTTGGAGCTGGGATCCTGTAGAAAAGGTGTAGTCTTCCTCAGAAGAGCCAGTGGAAGAGGCAGCTGTTCCACTGGGAAAAAAATCCAGTGGAGAAAAAACTGTCAGTCTTTCCAGATTCCCAGCCATATCTGTGTAGGAATGCTTGGCTCTTCCCTCTGGTGGAGCATCTCACAAAGGGATGCTATAGTTTCTTATCAATCATGCATTGACATTCAATAGCCTGTTATCAGCAGAAGTCTCCCCAGAGGGAGGAGTGGTTGTGGAAGAGATAAGGAAAACTTATCACTTATGCCCACTTAACAGAAGACAACTGCCATACAGATGGCAAATAGAATACAATTTGTTTGACAATCCAGGACACCAGTTTAGGGCTGTATTTTGGTCTGTGCTGGAAACACAAATGTGTTGATAACACAGACAGTTTTTCACTTCTGCTGAGCAGAGCTTGCACAGAGCCAAGGCCATTCCTGTCCACACCCCATCCCGGAGGAGGCTGGGGGTACAAAAGAAGCTATAAGGGGACCCAGGCAGGACAGCTGATCCTAACTTCATTAACCCAAACCTTATCCCAAACCCTATCCCTAACCCTAACCCTATCCCCTAACCCTAAACACTAACCCAAACCCTATCCCTAACCCTAACCCTAGCCCCAACCCTAACTCTAACCCTAACCAGGGGATGTCCCAGACCATGTGGTGCTATGCTCAGTGTGCAAAGCTGGGGAAGGAGGAGGAAGGGAAGGGGGTGTTCAGAGTGGTGATGTTTGTTTTCCCAAATAACCGTGGCCTGCGGTGGAGCCCTGCCTTCTTGGAGATGGCGGACCACTTCCCAGCCCATGGGAAGTGCTGAATGAATTCCTTTCCTTTGCTTTCATACCCAGCTTTTGCATTAGCTATTAAACGGGCTTTATCTCAACTTGTGAGTTTTCTGCCTTTCACCCTTGTGGTGCTCTGCCTTGTCTATCTGTGGGGGGAGTGAGTAGCTGTGAGGGGCTAAGCTGCCAGCTAGGCTTAAGGCACAAGAAGCAGTACAAGGCTGCTGTTGTTTATCAAAGAGAATGCATCTTTTCTATCCACTGCCCAGGTTTTTGAGGCTCTGGCAGTTTTCTGTCGGGGAAAACAGGTGCAAATGCTATGTGTCCTGCAGGTCCAGTCCTGCTCTTGGAAAGGCCCAATTGAATTGTGGCTTCCCAGAGTTTGGGCAGCCCAGTCTGGGAGGCAGGAGGTACAGTGTTCCTGTGTCAGGGAGCTGTTCTGACCTGCTCAGCAAAGAACCCCTGGCCTGATTGTGCTGGAGCACTGGGGGTATTACTACAGCAGGTCTTCGGTAGCAAAGGATTACATTTTTCTGTGGAATAATAAAATATAGCTGGGCTTGAAGCTAGGGTAGCCTTTGGAAAAGTAGTTTGTTCTTGCTTTGTAATGATCCACTGAAATTAAATGACAACAAGAGAAGTTATAATCATGTAAGGAATAGATACAATCCCAATTTAAGAGATACAAGACCTAAAAGTAATCCACCGGTCTCTTCAAGAAAAATCAGAACTTCTTTTTCTCAACTCCAATCTTTTTCTGTTCTTGTTAACTTGTGTGACACTTCAGACCTTCTGTTTAGGACAAGCTGGAATTGATTTGAACAAGCCTCCTGGCTCTGAGCTCCTGCCAGCTCCAGGGAAATCCCTCACCTAGGGTTAGGGTTAGGGTTAGGGTTAGGGTTAGGGTTACACCTAGGGTTAGGGTTTTGAAAACCACAAAGCCCAGAGCTCCAAGCATACTACAGCTGCGAAAGACATGCCAAGGGGAACACAGAACTGCCACAACATGGCTCTGTCCCCACCTTTCTGCTTGGCACCAGCCTCACCCCCATGCATCTTTTACTCCCTCACCTAGGGTTAGGGTTACGCCTAGGGTTAGGGTGCCAAAAACCATAAAGCCAATTGTGGAGGTGTCCTACCTAGGAGGGACCTACCATTGGAACTCTAATACCACAGGGCAAAGGTGACCATGGTAAAAGAGTGACACCCTTCTGAGTGCAATGGTCTCACCCATGGGCATTCACAGGCTCATGTTAATGCAATAGGTTTTTTTGGCTTCACCCAGTACAACTGCCGTTTTTTCCTTATATGTTCTCCCCATAGAATGTTCTCCCCACTCTTCTCCCGTTTTCGTCCTGACTTGCAGAAATGCTCCACCCCTTTTAGCCCCATATGAAACCCTGTGCGTCAGCCACATTTTCTCTCTGTCCCTCAACCCTCATCATAGCAATAAACAAGGTTTTGAGTTCTATACAAAGACCCATATCTCGCCTCACTTGACAGCAGTTTAAGTGAGTGTGCTACAGGCTCTTCCTTGCGGAGTACAGGTGGCCTGCAGAGGTTGGTGGCTGATGCCCCGAAGTACAGGGCATTCTGGATTTCAGAAACCTAACCGTAAGTGTAACCCAAAACCTAGGCAGAACACAAATTCCAGCCTTGGGCTAAGTCAGGTTCATAGGAAAAAGCTGGGGAGGAAGCCATGATGGGGCATTTTGTGTCCCCCTTGGCATGCCTTTTCCAGCGGCACTTTGCTTGGAGCTCTGGGCTTTCTGGTTTTTGGAACCCTAAACCTAGGCATAACCCTAACCCTAACCCTAGGCAGTGAAAACAGTCTTGGGCTAATGCAGGTTCAAACGAAAAAGCTGTGGAGGAAGCTGTGTTGTGGCAGTTTTGTGTTCCCTTGACATGTCTTTAGCCGCTGCAGTGTGCTTGGAACTCTGATCTTTGTGGTTTTCAGAACACTAATGCTAGAGGTAACCCTAACCATAACCCTAGGCAAAAAAAAGCAGCCTTGGAATAAGGCAGGTTCTAAGGCAAAAGCTGGAGTGGAAGCCATGTTTTATCATTTTTGTTTTCCCCTTGGAATGCCTTTTGCACGTGCAGTGTGCTAGGAGCGCTGGGCTTTGGTGTTTTAAGAACCCTAACCCTAGGCATAATCCTAAACCTAGGCAGAGCAATAAAAGCAGCCTAGGGCTAAGGGAGGTTCAAAACAAAAAGCTGCAGAGAAAGCCAGATTGTGGAAGTTTTGCGTTCCTCTTGGCAGGCCTATGGCACCTGAAGTGTTCCTGGACCTCTGCGATGTCTGGTTTTAGAAACACTAACCCTAGGCACAACCTTAATCCTAACCCTAGGCAGGAAAAGCAGCCTTGGGCTAAGGCAGGTTTAAATGAAAAGCCTGTGGAGGATGCCATGGGGTGGCAGTTTTCTGTTCCCTTTGGCATACCTTTTTCAGCTGCAGTGTGCTTGGAGCTCTGGGCTTTGTAGTTTTCAGAACCCTATGGCTAGGGGTAACCCTAAATCTACTCGTAGGCAGGAAAAGCTGCAAGGGTGTGAGAGGTGTGCCAAGCAGAAAAGCTGTGGAGGATACCATGTTGTGGTAGTTTTGTACTCCCCTTGGCAGCTGCAGTGTTCCTGGACCTCTGGGCTTTCTGGTTTTCCGAATCTTAACGCTAGGCATAACCCTAACCCTAACCTGTAGGTAGTAAAGCAGCCTTGGGCTAAGGCT
>VZRH01001843.1:21197-41779 GCA_013397555.1 Urocynchramus pylzowi
CTGCCAGGCCGAGCCCGCGGTGCCAGCCCCGGCTGACCGGGCACGAGGCATGCACGTGGTCCCCTGCTCCGCCGGCACAAAGCCACCTGGGCGGGCGGCATCGCTCTTGTCACCATCCCCGGCTGGTCCCTTCCCTGCCCCGAGAGACTCCCCTGCGGGGTGGGCCCGCTCCCTTTGCAAACGGCTCCCGTGGGATGTGCTCTGCTCCGCCGCAGTTCTGGAGCCCGACTGGGCGAGACCCTCGGCATCCCGAGCACCTGGCCCTTGAGCCACAGCTGGGGAGAGAGCTCTGGCCAGTGAACGTGCGAGCGAGCAGCTTCACGGGAAGGAGAGCTGGGCTGCGTTGGGTGGGTTTGCTTTTGCTTTCCTCTCTTGGAGCTGCTGAAGCCTCATTTCCTCAAAACGCCGTCCTACAGCTTCCCTGGCCCACTGGAGAGTGGGTGGGTGGAAATACCGTTCTTGGGATGAGGACTAACTGGTGTGATGGGGACGTGGTGCTTGGCAGTCTGCTGTGTCGCCAGGCAGGGTGGGTGAGGATGGCCCCGTGGGCAGCAGCACGAGCTGCTCTGGCAGCGCTGGGTCCTGCTGGCTTGATGCTCATCTAGGCAGCACTTGGGCATGAATACTCCTCTCTCAGGAAGCTCATCCCTTGAACATATGGGATGTAAGCCAGGCTGAGCATCCCCACCTCCATCCGTGCCATTTGTGTTGGACCAGTCGCCAGGCCGATTCAATACTGGGTGCAGACGTGGATGAGCACGCCCTGCACGGCTGGAAACGGCACAGATCCTTCTTCCCCAGCCAAGTTTGCCATTGCCTGTCTCTCAGAGCCAGGAGAGGCCAGAGCTCTCTGTAACCATTGGAGAGGGATGTGGCTTTGGCCGTGTGCTGGAAACAGCCTCCAAGGTGTTTGGATGGATGGAGGGCAACTTTTTTTCTCTTTTTCTGCAATATCCCATTTACAAAACAGAGGGAGCTGCTGTGCTGCTGACACCTGTTTGGAGTGGGCTGATGAGGGGACGGGAGATCCAGCAGTCCAAGAGCAGGGTGGGCTGAAAGGGTCCCAACATCCCTTCCTCTTCTGCATGTGCGTGGAAGGAAGGTAGGTCCCTGCAGAGAAGAGGGCAGGTGTAATGCCAGGCTGGGGAGGAGCTGATGTGTGTCTGCAGGCTGTGGGAGAGAGAAGCCCGGCCTAGGGATGCAGCTGAGTGCAAGATGCTCACCAGAAATGCAGGCTGCTAGGTGTCGAGGCTGAGGAGCATTTCCAGCACTCTCTGAGCACCAGAGCAATGGTGTCTTCAGTCTGGGTTGGATGGAATGGAGGTGCCACCTTGGCTGGCTGGTGGCAGAGGTGTGACTCTGAGAGGGAGTTTCCCCAGCCCTGAAGAAGAAGGAGGTGGGCACCAGTGCGCACCTTTGGGGGGTGCGCTGAGACGTCTTCAGCGGGGAGGCAGCCAGCATGTCGAGAGTGCTGAGGCAGCACCTCTGCCTCCTGTTCCCCCACCCTGGTTAGTCAGGCCCTGCCCCATAAGGAAGCAATTATTTTGTGCCCCTTGGAGCCCCTCCCTGAGCCTGCGCAGGACACTTGCGCTCGGGATGGAAACGCGACAGATTTTCCATATTCCGCTTTGCCCCGTGATGTTTGAAAACGTACACGACAACTTCTTCCTAATGCTGCAGGCTTGGCTGGCACTCAAGCAATAACAGACTGTGGGACACCAGGGGCACGAAATACCGTACCAATAGCCAGAGAGGGGGTAAGAAAAAATGAGATGTCAAAGTGCCGTGTGTTTCCAGCCCGTTGTTGTGAGCCATCCTCTGCCCGATGTGAGAGATCTTTCAAAGCTGGCCAAATGTTGTCATTTCTGAATACCATTTTAAATATTCATCCAGACTATTTTCAACATCTGTGCCCGGCATGTTGTGAAAATGCAATGAGGGATGTTATGGAAACCAGATCACTTTATTCTCATATGGAGTGGAAAGGGGTGGAAGCAATGGGGACTTCTGGACTGGAACTCTGAGTCCCTTGCATCCCCTGGGAGGAGTGGGAGGAAAACCCTCTGCACCTTGAGGGATGCTGCTGAGACCACTCAGTAGAGCCAAGCGCTGTGGAAGGAATGTGCAAAGGGGGTCGGGAGACTGCAGTGGGGTTAGAGTTGGGTAAAAAAAACTAACTGGTCAAGATGTAGTAGAGGTTAATAAATGGGGTAGAAAAAAAACATAGAACACACTGAGTTGGAAGGGACCCACAAGGACCATTGAGTCCAAATGCATCCAGGCAGTACTTGCTTGTCCTGCAAGGTCAAGGGCTTCAGATGTCTCCTTGAGCTGCTGTTGCATTGGGAACTTTAGGAGGAGATCTCCCAGCTTGCACTAGCTGGGGGATGCAAGGAGCATTGCAGCAAAATGGATTCAGGTCCGTGTCATATGGGTGATACTATGCTGAAGTCTCCTCTGCCCAGAGCACGACCACCTCTACCCAGCGGTGAGCAGAGTGGGCATGGGGGACCCAGCAGGACACCCACGCTGTGTGTTGGTCCCTCCTTCCTGTGGTCAGCATGGCTACGAGTTACTGAAACTGGAGAGCAGGGAGGTGTCCGAGCATCCTGCATTTGACAGCTCCGTGCACATAGCTGAGTAGCCTGGGGACCGTTTGTTTTACGGTGAATTTCTTTTTTCTTTTATTTTTTGATTGTTTTCGATAACCTTGGAAATCTGGGCCCTGTTGCTGCCTTTTGTAACATCAGGCTGCAACTAATTCAAGCCAGGCCAGATCCTGACCACAGGTATGCCAGTGTAAATTTGAATGGAGCTGCTTACGTCTTGGTTTGGCCCGATGTGAATGGAGTTACTTCGGGCTGATGCCAAAGCACTGAGGTCAGAATCTGGCCCATCCTTTCCTGTGTGCAGGGTAATTTGTACGCGTCTCCTGGCTCCGCCGGGGTATCGTATGGCTCGTGTAATTCTGGCTCCGACCTGCCAAGAGTGCACTGCAATATCCATCACCTGCAGTGCCTGCTGCAGGAGATGCTGCTGCCATTGCCCCCCGAGCCGTGGCATTGCCCCCCGAGCCGTGGCATTGCCCCCCGAGCCGTGCGTGCGCAGGGCTGAGCCCGAGGGCTGCGCGGAGTGGGCAGCCCCGCGGATGTGGGGCCATAAGCAATCGGAAGCTTCTGATAGTGAAACATCAGGAGAGACGAGGGAGCTTGTAAAGGAAAGTGAGGCACCTCCTTTGTGCCATTAGCCGTGTCCCAAGTGGGCACCAGTTGCTCCATTAGCGGCTGGGAAGGCGATTAGCACTCCCAGCCACACTGCATCCCTCCAGCTTCTCCCAGAGCACGCTCCCTCCCTCTGGAAAGCTGAGCTGGACCCGTACCTTGGCTCCGTGGAGTTTTTTTCCTTTCACTTTAAATACTTCTCAGTTGTGTTTTTATATCCCAGAAACACATGGAATGATTTATCCAGAGCCGGAGCAGAGTTTGGGCCTGATTCTGTTTGTTGGCTGGAGGAATTAAGCTTCCCCGAGCTGGCATTGGCATGGTGGAAGAGGGACCTGGGTGTCAGGGACCCTGGCAGCCCCCCAGGATGGATCTGCTTCATGGGCTGGGGCAGAGCTGCACTGGGTTGCTCCCACAGCACATGTGGCAAGGGAGTGCAGATGCCCTCATTACAAAGGGCCTGTAACAAGGTGGAAACGTGCAGGTTGTAGCAGCACATACACCCTGGTTAAGGGACGTGCTCCGGTCATTTGTGCCTGGTTTCAGCTTCTTTGAGCACATCATTTCTCTTCTGCTTTGGGTCCTGTCCCATCCTCCCAGTGGCTTCCTTCACAGAGGACATCTGAGGTGCTGGTGGGCTTTACTGGGGATGACACAGCTCAGGAATGAGCAGTCCTCCTGGATCAGTCTTACTCAAGAATCTTATTGTTAGATCCCCTCAAGTACTCAGTCCTTTGGTCCTTGCCCAGGCATCTCTGCCTCCTGAACCATGGCTTTTGCTGGGCATGTTTGTGCCCCGTGGGGTGGGTGGCTCTGTCCCTGCCAGGACCTTATCTGTGTGCACAGGCTGGTGCAGCACCTCATGGGGACCAGTCATTCCCATCTCAGCCAGTTCCAAGTGAGGCCACGCCTTTTCCTCAAGTGATGTGATTCCCCCACACCCTGTGCTGTAGGGGGAGAAATGCCGTGGGCTGCAGCAGGGCAGCAGCATTGGTGCGGGGGGAGCAGCACAGGTCCCTGGCAGAGGTGCAGCACCATTCCCCTGCCATTCCTTGGGGCTCTCCCATCCCCTTCCAGGGCAGTGCTGGCTGCCCAGCTTTAGCCATCACCTGCCCTCTAAGCCCACATTTTTCCGACAGCAGAGCACCACTCGTGCCTTCCCCTCCACTTTAATTAGAGAAGGCTGCTCCTGTGCTGCAAAGGTCCTGGGATCAAATCTGGCTAATAACCTGCTTCCCTCCCTGCCCTCTGTTGTTCCACCTAATCCTGTAATTACTTCAGCAAAGTTGCTGTGGCCCCGCTCTGCCAGGTGGTGATCCTGGGCCTGCTGTAGGCAGCAGCATCCACGTTGTGGGAAGTTTGCTCTCCTTGCCCTGCCTCACCTGCTACACTTGCCTCATCCATTCTACTTTGGGGACCAAGCACCTACCCCATGGCTCAGCATCGGGAGAGCTGGAGCTCCAGGCGTGCATCTGCACCCAGCATCACCCTCGGTGGTGGCACTGCCTCCGGCAAAGATGATGGAAAAGAAGCCCACAGTGGGCTGGAGCATTGCCCTGACGAGTCTCCCACAAGGCAGGGAAACACTGCTGGTCGCTCTGGGAAGCGTGTGGTTGTAGAGAGAAGGGGTGTGGAGGTGTTGGATGTGGAAGCTAATTTTTTTTTAAAACACTTCTGAAGCGCTCCGGCAGCATGACTTCCTTCCAAGCCGCACGGCTGTTAGCATTCCCGGGGTGGAGGAGTGAGGAAATCGCCCACCTCAAAAATGCAGCCGCTTCTGGGGAGGAGCTGGGAGGGCGGCCGCTTCCTCGGGAAGGGTGAGCCCCGCCGCATTCCCCCGGGCCAGGCTGCTGCTGGTGGCAGGGAGCTGGCAGCCACCCGAGAGCCTCGCCGGGGACACCGTCGGGATGCTGTCCCTGGGAAAGGGGCTCCATTGCTCATGTCCTCCTCATGCCGGATCCAGGAACGTGCTGGGCTGGATTCAGCACACGGGGGTCATCCCAATTCTTCCTGCTTAGTCAGCAGTGTCTCCATTTGATCTGAACCAGGGGCAGCAAAAATGGGAAGTAGAAAGGGGGGGGGCAGATGGGGACCAGGGAGAGAAATACCCACTCCCAGGCCTCTCTGGCAGCTTGCCGGCAGTCCCAGGGTCATGCTGAATATGCATGAAAGGGAGCAGATTGCAGCTTGCCCTCCTCTGCAATACGGAGGTGAGGCCCACGGAGACCACTGGCCCAGCTCTCTTTCAGTGGGATAATGGGGTGAGCTGAGCACGGAGTGTGTGTGCCTGTGTGTGGTCCTGCGGATGATAATGATTTCCACTCCTGCCCTGCCTCTGCAGTGCTGATGTGCTGCTGAGCGGCTGCTGGCTCCCAGCGGCTGCTCCCCGGCAGCAGAGCCACCAAAACTTCGGCACCAGAGCTCAGGGACTGGTGCTTTGGTGAGACTGGCAGGAGGGACACGGCTCCCCACTGGGGCAGGGAGGATGAGCAGGAGATGCTCGTGTCCCCATGCATGCTTAAACCAGTAGTGACCTCGTCCTGGGTCCTAGACCTGCTGCTCCAGTGCTCAGAGCAGCCTTGCCTGTGGCCTCTCCCCTGGCTGCCAGAGATGCTGCTGCTGCTGTCGCTTTCCCCTGGGCAAGGGTTTCCCCACACCTTTGTGTCTTGCCAGAGAGGAAATTAAAAGGCCCCTGCCTGGTGCTGGGGATCATCCTGTCAGGATTGTGGTGGGGTTTCACCAGCTGCAGCCTTTGCTCAACAAGCAGATGCAGGGTTCTGGTGGCAGCCACAGCTTCACCTCTTGCCCAGGAGGCAGCTGCCTGCAGTGGGGGAATGCCCGTGGCATGGCACTTCCTCTGCTGTGGTGACTGCTACATCCCTGCAGTCTCTAATCTTGCAGCCACACTCCTCAAGCAGTGAGTTCTCAATGCTCTGGGCACTCCAGGGAGAGTATCCTTTGTCTTGCTGGCAGCCAAGTCACCAAGCCATGGGCTGGCATGTCCCCAGAAGGCTCTGCAGCGTTGTGATAAAGCTGGAACTGTGCTGCTGGGCTGATGCAGGGACCACCAAGGGATCTGCCAATATTTCACATCCCTTTTTCCATCAGCAGAGGATTAAGCAATGAGGAAACACCACGGAAGTGGCAGGGGCAGGTTTTGCCTTGGGGGAGATATCCCAGGATGGGCTGAGACCCCTGTCCCCGTTGCTCCCTTGGTAAGCACAGGCTGTGGCTGCTGTGCTGACCGTGGCTGGGCAGGGAGGAGCTTCCCCTCATTAATGGTTTGGCAGCCTGGAGAGGCTGTTTTCTTCCCAGTCATGGCTCCTTTTTCTTTGCAAAATGGAATAACAAACCAAAAAAAAGGTCCTGGATCATTGAAATGGGCTGTTCCTTGGAGCCTCCTTGGGCCAGAGTGGGCAGCTGGACAGGCAGGAGTGGCACTGGGACTGTAGGTGGAGGCTGGAGCTGGGGATGCTGGGCTAGGTCATGCAGAGCTTCGTTCCTCAGAGAGAAACACAAGTCATCCTGTAAAGATTTACTAGTGGGAGAGGGGGCGATCAGGGAACCCCCTCCTCCTCCTGCCTGGTCATGGCATTGGGCTGGTTGAGGCTGGACAGCTTGGCTTTGGCTCAGCACAACCCCTGGGATGGCAGGGCTGATGCCACCCACCCATCCAGGAGGCTCAGAGGTCTGCTATGGTGAGAACAGGACATGGCCAATCTCCATTGTGTGGGAGATCCTTCAGGCATTCAGAGCTCTTCCACTCTTCAAGCCAATAGCTCAGGAGATGGGCCACATCCCCTGGGAGCCACTAAGCTCCCTGGCCCTGCGCTGCAGCTGCTGAGAGAGGGGCCCAGCCAGGTCCTGCATTTGGTCCTGGCCTGTTCCCCAGTCAACAAACATACTGGACCCAGACCTGGATTTCTTGGGGGTGAGGCCAGAATAACTTCCTTTGCTGCTGTGGCAGAGGAATATGGAGGGGATCCAGCCCCTGGCTTGGAGAAGCCACTGTGCCCACAGCCAGCAAAGGAAGCAGTGGTGTGTTCAGGAGCTCCAGGTCTTCATCCCAACAAGCTCCTGCCTCTTGCACAGTGTGCCTTCAAGGTGTTTTTGCTGCTGTCTGTTTCTTGTGCTCTGTCAGGAGCTGTTTTGTGCCACAGGTGGATAACTTTGGGTTTGCAGCTTCTGTCGCATCTGAAAGATCTCCCCTAACTCTTCCCCACCACCAGCCCTCGTCAGCCATGCAGTAACAGGGTCTCTGAACTGTGTGTGACAGCCAGGGCTGCTGGCTGACAGAATATTCCTGTCACCACAGGGTAGTTTGTAAGAGGCCAGGGAAGTGCTGTACCCCGATTTCAACCCCTTGCACCCAAAGCTCAGGCCCTTTTCCCATTTCCCTGGTATTTCAGTCCCGCTGATGAGCAGTGTGAGGGTTTGGTGTGGATGAGGCAACTCGAAATAATTGCTTCCCTGCCCTGCTCCCAGGATACTGCACCAGTGGACACCGGGTAGGAAGATGGGTCTCAGTGGATACCGGGTGGGAAGATGGGTCCAGGTGACGGACCAGACGTGGGGCAGTTTTCCACCCCTTACCAGCCCTCCCCGTACGGGCGGTGCTGTGGCCATGACACTGCTGCTGCCACTCTCTCTTGCTGTTCTTCCTCCAGGGAGGAGCCACTTCCCTCTCCCCAGAAGGATGGAGGTCCTGCAGCTCCTGCGCCTGCTCCTCACCACTGCCATGCTGGGCCTGTCCCAGACAGTGAACCCCTTCGTGGCCCAGCAGACCCCCCCGGACCCTTGCTATGATGAGAGCGGCGCTCCTCGGCGCTGCATCCCTGAATTTGTCAACGCTGCCTTTGGAAAGGAGGTTCAAGCTTCCAGCACGTGCGGGAAGCCCCCGACACGGCACTGCAACGCCTCGGACCCCCGGCGCGCCCACCCGCCCGCCTACCTGACCGACCTCAACACCGCCTCCAACATGACCTGCTGGCGCTCGGAGACCCTGCACCACTCCCCCCAGAACGTCACCCTCACCCTCTCCCTCGGCAAGAAGTTTGAGGTGGTCTACGTCAGCCTCCAGTTCTGCTCGCCCCGGCCCGAGTCCACCGCCATCCTCAAGTCCATGGACTACGGCAAGACCTGGGTGCCCTACCAGTACTACTCCTCCCAGTGCCGCAAGATCTACGGCAAGCCCAGCAAAGCCACGGTCACCAAGCAGAACGAGCAGGAGGCCCTGTGCACCGACGGCCTCACCGACCTCTACCCGCTCACCGGGGGGCTCATCGCCTTCAGCACCCTCGACGGGCGGCCCTCGGCCCAGGACTTCGACAGCAGCCCCGTGCTGCAGGACTGGGTGACGGCCACCGACATCCGCGTGGTCTTCAGCCGCCCGCATCTCCCGCGCGAGCTGGGCGGCCGGGACGCCGGCGAGGAGGAGGGGGCCGCGGGCTCCACGCCCTACTACTACGCGGTGGGGGAGCTGCAGGTCGGCGGGCGCTGCAAGTGCAACGGGCACGCGGCACGCTGCGTCAAGGACAAGGAGCAGAAGCTGGTGTGCGACTGCAAGCACAACACAGAGGGACCCGAGTGCGACCGCTGCAAGCCTTTCCACTACGACCGGCCCTGGCAGCGGGCTAGCGCCCGCGAGGCCAACGAGTGTCTGGGTAAGGCGTCTGTAAACGTTTTTGCTTTCTGGGGCTGAAATGCTAAGACGGGTCGTCGGGGTAGGAAGTGGTGGGTGCTGAGCCAAAGCAGTGCAGTGTGGTTGCCCAGAGACGCTGGGGAGCATCCCCTGTGCTGGAGGACTGGGAAAGGCTCAGCCATCTACCTTGTCTCTGCTGCAGCTGTCCTGTAAGAGATGCAGTGACTCCACCACGAGCCAAAGCACCAAAACCCTCCCAAAAATCACTGGTGCCTTCCAGGCAGTCAGCAGACCTCAGTGCGGGATGCCCCTCTGGGATTGTTTCCCTCGGGCAGCAAGCCAGCTGTCCGTGGGCCAGAGGGGCAATCGCAGCAGTTCCCTGTGAGATGTGCTTGGGGACAGGGAGCAGGCAGAAAAACCTGGCAGAGGTTGAGGTTCCCAGTTCGGAATTTCATCCTTCGTGTTCAGCCCGTGTGGTGGTTTTAGCTTGTCTGTCCTTACAAGGATTTCCCTAAGTTAAAAATATTGTCACAAAATGAAACATTTCCAAAACATCAAGCTGGTATTAGTTCTCCTGCTGGTGAATCTTTATGGGATTTTGGTGGAGACTTTCGCTTTTTGTCCTGCTTTGGGATGGAGCTGGGGGATGCCAGAGCCCTGTGAACGTCTGGGAGAGGGAGGAACAGCCTTTTGCTCCTCCTGGACAGGAGCCCAGGTCTCAGGGGGTGGCGGGAAGATGGAGACAAGGGAGAGCTGTACCATTAATCAGCCTCTGAAAGGCTCAGTGGATGTGCCAGAGGTCAGAAGGACTTGTTAGTATTTGTGATCGATGTCTTGTTGAGAACCCAGCTGTCCGCTTCAATATATACATGTTACAGCAGATTTCTTCTAAGAATGGCTAAAAAGGCAGTGGATTCAAAGCGAGTGCTGGAGCTGATGCTTTAAGCCACCTCATGCCCTGTGGGAATGTGTCAGCCCTTGTGTTTTTCCACTTGTTTCAGAAAGATGAGTTTTGGAGCTCAGAAAAACCCCTCCGCTTTGCACCCTCCCAGGGCTGCTGCAGGTCAGGCAGGGGAGGCCCTCAGCAGGTGTGTGAGCCCCTGGGAACCCCCAGGACACAAGGAGGACCTCACCCCACTGGCTGCCCCCCTTGTGCCCCCCACTCTGCACCTGCCCCACTGCCACATCCTCCAGTAAAGCAGCACGATAGCAGTGGAGGTGGCTCTGCTGGCACAAAAGGGGTTAAACCAGAGGCGGCTCATTTTTGAGTAGCATCTGCAGGTCCTCTGTCCATCTCGTCCAGGGCGGGGTGAGGGTCCCTTGCTCTGAGCATCCAGCCCCCAGCTGCGTCACCCTCTTGGCAGATGAAGCTGAAAAGATAAACGAGAGAGGGAAGAGGAGGCGGGGCTGCAGCGCCATCCCTTCAAACCCCCACCCCCCCGACAGCCCCGCACACAAAGACCCTTCCCCGAGCTGCGTGTGAAAGTAGTTTTTTCCTGTTGATTCGCTCCCCTTCTTTCTCCCTTCCCTCTCTCGGGCTTTGTGCCCTCTCTGAAGGGACCTGAAAGAGCTTCTCCATCACCCGCCTTCGAAGGGCTTAGCGGCTGAAAGCTGGATTAGCTTCCCGAGCCTTCCCCTCTGTGCCTTTCAACAATGACATCTCCCCAGCCAGCACGAACAGACGCAGCAATTAGCACCAATTAAAAGGAGAGGCTGCCCGGGAAGTTCCCTTTGCTCAGCCTGGGGGCTGCGGGGTTTCGGACTCTGTCCTGTGGTCAGACAGCGCTGATGCTGGCTCGTGGTGGTGGATGTCAGTGGCTGGGGAGTGGGGAGGAAGAGGAGAGTGGGTGGATGCAAGGGCTTGGCAGCTCAGTGACAGCCCAGGGGCAGGGTGGGGGATCGCAGTGCCCTGAAAGGGGCTGGGAATGGATCCATGGGGCTGGTGCAGCTTCAGGTCATGTTGGGATGTGTCAGCTCTTGGCTCTGCGCTCCCCAGCTCTCTGCATGGGGGTTTTTTCTCTGTCCACTGCATGGGAGTCTCTGCCTGCTCCAGCACGGGGACAAACTGACGTCCTTCAGCATGGCACGATGCTGGGACATGCATCCACTCAGCTGGAGGTGAGGGCAAAGATTTGTTGGTTTACTAGAATTTGTGCCTCTGGGGAAGGCACAGGTGAAACAGGCAAGTACTGCCCGAGGTGTGAGCCCTGGCACCGGGCACAGCCCACCAGCCGTGGGGTGACTGTGGCGTTGGTGGGGACATCACCGAGCTGCAGTGTTGAGGGGGTCAGCGTGAGTTTGGCAGGCAGGGAGGTTTGGGGCTGTCGCAGCCAGGACAGTGACGGTGGATTTGCCAAGCTGCTGCCTTGGCAAGAGGGCACCGTGCCAGCTTTGTTCCGCAGAGTGCACGGCCCCGCGCCCGGTGGTTGGAGATCATCGGCCGCAGGCACGGGAGCCTCTCCTGACACACCACAGGGGCCGCCTGTCCCGCAGGGAGCTTGCCCCGCCTGTCCTGGGATGCTCTGTGTGTCCAGGGCAGGGAGCAGGGACGTGTCCCCACCCATGCATCCCCCCCCAGCTTTCAGCCTGGGACAGGATAATCCCAGCAGAGGGGCTGGCAGGAGCAGGGTTGACAGAATCCTGGGGACCCCCATCTTTATCTCTGCAGACTTTCACCTCTGCCTCCCCACCACTGCTGCGGCTTTCAGCCTGCACCCACGAGCTGCTGGGGGCAGCCCGGCCCCCAGACCCCGGGCCCGGGAAGGAGGGGAAGCGGATTAGCACGAGGCAGCCACTGGAAGTAATTGATGCACTCGCTGGTGATGCGGGAGCCCTTGTTCCCTTTGTGGCCGCCGCGGCAGGAGCGCTCTGCGGAGCGCCGGGATAATGCCCGGGGCTCGCTTTGATCCGGGGCTCGGCGGGGCAGGGGCGCCGCTCTCCTGGGAAAAGCTCGCAGGCTGCTGGGGGGGATGTGGTGCTCCACCCGGGATGTCGGTGCCTGAAAACACCAATCCCCGGAGCGCTGGTGGGATTTGGAGGATCACATGTAATTCCCTTGTGCCCTGTGCCCCTTCCTGTACATTTTCCCTTCCACTGGGAGTTCCCCTGACAGGGTTTTCTGCACCTGCTCCCCAGCAGACGTGCTGGAAACCGGGGAGTTCCCAGCAGCGCCAGGCACGGTGCTTTCCTGGGGAGAGCAGGGGAAGGCGACTGGCTTTGGGAGGTGGGCAAGAGGACAGCATGCCCCTGCCACCCCTGTGGGGACACCTCCCCTCTCCGAGTGGCAGCGATCTGGAGTGCAGGGGAAGGCAGCCCCCCGGCACAGGAGATTTACACTTGTGTGACCATCCTGAGTCCTGCTCCTCGCGGGATGGGGCTGGAGTGCCGCAGCCTTGTCCCTCGCAGCCCCCTGGGGGCTTCTCCTGCTGCTTCTTGGCTGGAGCAGAGCGAGCCCTTCTCCCCCGACACCTTCCCCAGGATGGAGGGACAGCGTGGGTGAGCGGAAAGGGGCTGTTCTGGTCTCGGCTGCCGCGGTACCGAGAGGTGCAGCCTCATCCTGCCCTGGTGGTGTCCCAGCCAGGCTCTCCTCCAGCCAAAGCAGGGGCGTAGCTCAAATCTGCTGCGGGTTGGCAGCAGCAGCCGGTCTAGGGTTTCGCTGATCCAGCTGCCTTCCCTAATTATTCCCAGGGAACTTGTAGGGGCGGTGAGCCTTGCTCCTGCCCCGCGGGCTCCGCTGCCTGCCTGTGGCTCGCTTAGCCGCACGGCGCTGCCCGTCCCGTGCCAGGGCCCCTGTCCCAAAGCCCCTCGTGCTGCCATTCCAGGCTCCCACATCTGCAGCAGCCTGGAGGAGGAGGAGGAGGAGGAGAGGTTTTGGGGTGGCCAGGGCCTGGGAAGGGGTTCAAACACCATCAAAAGGGAGACAAAAGATTGCTCCATTGCAAGGTGTCAACCTTTAATTAGTCTATTATTGCAAATTATTAGATCTTGTGATTGTTTAATTGATCATATGATTGTTTAATTGGGCATACTGTACAAGGGCGGAAGCGAGCTACCAGGTAATTAGCCCCAAACTGTGCAATTAAATTCTTATTAATACCCCAAACAGCAGGGAACATTCAAGCCTTTAATTAGTGATTAACGGGAGACAGACAGAGCTTACAACTGCCTGAGTTCTGAGGAACAGTGAGAGCATTTAGCTGGGTGAGAGGGGACCTGTCTGCCCCGATTAGCTCCGGATGGCCGCGCCGGGGGCTGCGGGGTGCCGTGCGTGCTGCTCTGACCCCGTCCCTGGCTGAGGACGGCCACCCAACCCGGGGAGGCCCGGCCCAGCCAGGTTCCTCCGCTGGCTCTGCAGTCCCAGCTCGGCAGCTACCGGCGCCGGCACAGAGCGGGCAGCTGAAGGACAGGGGTAATGCTGGGCTGCCAGGGGAGGTTTCTTCCCCAAACCCAGCTCCTGGGGTGATCTCCAGCCTGTTCCGAGGGAAAGCTGGCCCCGGGGTAGATCAGGGCGTGCCAGGGTCAGTGATGCCAGGAGAAGGCCCCGCCAGTTACTGTGTCACCAATTAAACTGGAGAGAGAGGGACCTGTGCCGAGGGCAGCGAATCATTTACCCGGCAGTCCTCCTCCCCTGCCCATCGCCTCCCCTCTGGGCTGCCAGCCTTTCCCCTTCCCCAGAGGATGCTGGGGGCATTCCAACAGGGACACAGAGCTGCCTTTTGGGATGACCCCACTTGCCTTTCAGTGCCACAAGGGGAAAACAAGGCCCCCTCTCCTCCCAAAAATGGCTTCTTTGCCACAGTGCTGTAGCAAAAACCACCTTGTCTTGTCCCTGTCCCATTACCTGGAGACTGCAAGAGCACTCTGGCCGTCAGGATACTGCACTGTGTCTCTTCCAGCCCTGGCAAAACCCGTTTGAATGTCAACATCCCCAGTTCTACAGCATCCTGTGCTACCGGGGGCCTTGGGTAGTATTTGCTGCTTTCCTTCCACATACCACAACCCAGAATTCGCCTTAAAAATCCCTATTTTCCACCGTCACCAGGGAAAAAGAAAATAGCTCAAAAGGATCAAGCCCCTGAAGGTACCTACAGCCACACTGGGTGTTATTTTGATGCCTGCCATGTGATTTCTCACTAATCTCATAACTCAGGGGAGCTCTGGGGGCAGCCGAGGTTTGAGTGTGCTGGCACTAACCTTCTGCTCAACTCAAGCCTCCAAAATGCTCTTTTTTTTTTTCACGGCTGGGCTTTGCTCTTTCTGCCTGCGGCGTGGCCGTGGCCGCAGCGCCGGTGTTTGATCTGTGCGGGGGAAGCTCCGCTGGCTGCGGGGAGGCAGCTTCACACGGGCCAGGCCCAGGCAGTTAAATCTGGGCCGACACGTTAATGAATTTCACAGTACGCCTGGAAAAGCTCTCACCCGACCTCAATTTACCAGCGCGGGGAGGGGCCGGGGCTGGGGCAGCAGGGCTGGGGGAGCAGGGCGCCACGTTTTGCCGAAGGAAATCTTGTTCCCATTATCTTTTTGCGAGAGTGTTAAGTTGGAATGGGCAGCGCTTTGCCTTTTTATCTCACACACATGGGGTCGGCCAGGAGGGCTGTGTGCTTCCCGGGGCTAATTTCTGCGTGCACGTGTAAGGGTGTGCAGATGTTTCCGTGCACATCTGCGTGTGCCTGCCTGCGGGCACGGGTACAGCTCCGGGGGAGTCTGGTGCACGCCTGTGTGCACACACGTTCATGGCTGTGTTTGTGCGCACGTGTGCCTGGGCGTGTTTGTGCACGCACACGCAGGGCTGTGAGCACACAGGGGCTGTCGTGTGGGTCTCTGTGTGTGTGTGTGTGTGTGGCTCATGCACACAAGATAGAGCCATAAATATAAAGAGGTGGGGGCTTGGCTGCAGGGGAGGGCTGTCACACAGCCTGGCATGAGGTGGGTGGTCCTGCTGGAGGGCCGGGTGGGCTCTGTCACCAGAGCCAGCTGCCAGGGAAGGGGCAGGGGGGACCGTGGGGCTGCAAGTGCCCAGTGCAAGGGCTGGCACTGCCCAACCCCCTCTCTGCAGCCCTCCGTCCCGCACTCGCTTGCCTTCAGCCGAGAGGTGCCAGTTCCTACACGTGTGCTCCCTCCTCTTCCTCGTGGCTCCGGCCCCACAGGGTGGTGGATGCTGCGCGTGTGGATGGCACAGCCCGTGCTGTGCTGCGTCCATCCCAGTCCCAGCACCCCCCCACTGCAGTGGGGGACGCTCCAGCCCACCCAGAGGTTGCACCCTCAGCCCTCATCCTCTCCCCTTCCCCTTCCCTCACAGCCTGCAACTGCAACCTGCACGCGCGGCGCTGCCGCTTCAACATGGAGCTGTTCAAGCTGTCGGGGCGCAAGAGCGGCGGCGTGTGCCTCAACTGCCGGCACAACACGGCGGGCAGGCACTGCCACTACTGCAAGGAGGGCTTCTACCGCGACCTCAGCAAGGCCATCACCGACCGCAGAGCCTGCAAGGGTAAGCTGGCGGCTCCCTGCGAGCACACCGGTGCCGCAGTCGCTCTCGGCCTCCCTGCTCTCCCTTCCCGCCCTCGGCATCTCCTCCTGCCCCTTCCGCAGCCGCCGCCAGCCTCATCATGGGCACCACCCCAGGCAGGGCTGGCACCTTGAGCTCAGCAGCAGCTCCAGGTGGAGGGGGATTACAGAGAGCAGGTTGCCAGGAGCCTGGGAGGGTTTGGTGTGTTTGCAGTTACTCTCTCCGTTGGTCAGTGTTTGCAGAGAGGCTGGGGAGGGAGGTGCTGAAGCAGATATGACTAAATGTGCTGGAAGCCTGTCTCTGATATGGATGTTGTCTGGGATATACACGTGCTTGGAGCATGGGTTCCCTGCTCTGGAGGGCTGGGGATGCTGGTGAAAGTCACATCTCCCAGGTGGGCTGTGGGGCTGGACCCCACCTTGTGTATTTCAGCTGTGGGGTGGCTCTTGGGATCTGTTTCTGGGGAGATGCTGAGCGCTGTGGCTCCTGGTAACTGACCTTGAGCTGGCCAGGAGCCACGCTGGCTCCAAGCCATCCAACTGCAGCTTGACCTCTCAAGGTCCCTAGCCTGTGCCAACCATCATGGGACCTGCACCTCTCCTCTCCCTCCTGGCCAAGCCTGTCTGGTTCCTCTTCCCTCTCCCTGCTCAGCCTGTCTGTGGAGCCTTTTCAAAACAAGAGTGTCACCAAAGAATTTGAGATAAGAAAGCACCCTGCCTGTCCCCAAGGACTGTTGAGATCCAGAGTGGAACATCAGATAGGCAGGAACTCAGCCATGGCTGTTCAGAGGCTGAGAATTCATCCCTGATCCCTGTTTTTCTGTCTTTGATTGTGAGTCCCTCCTGGAAGGGAGCACAGGGTCCCTCTCAGATCTCTCTCCAATGTGTTCTGCAGCCACGTGGGCACTGGGCCCCTTCACTGCTGCAGGAACACGACGCTCATGTCTTTATGTAGGGCCTTCAGGAATTACTGGAGCTGGTTTTGGACCACCCAGCATTGTGGGCGTGGACCTGAATTGAAGGATTTGACTTTGGGGTTGCCCTGTCAGGTGCACTAGTGCTGTTGGAGGTCTGGCTCATTTAGGCTGGGCCTAACTGCCCAGGCTCCCCAGGGAATGGGCACGGCCCCGAGGCTGCCAGAGCTCCAGGAGTGCTTGGACAGTGACCTCAGGGATGCCCAGGGTGGGATTGTTGGGGGTCTGTGCAGGGCCAGGGGTTGGATGCAATGATCGTATTTGGTCCCTTCTAGGTTGGGATATCCTGTAATTCTCTGACTGGCTCCTTCTACTTTTGCTCCAGAACTGATGCAACACCAAGCAAAGTGGATGCCCTGCAGGCATTCACCTCTCCAGGGCCCCAGCACCACTTCCCTGGGCATCGAGGGGCTCAGTTTCTGCTCCAGATGGGAAAGAGAGCACTTACCAAAGAGCAATAATAGAAAAAATGCCAAAAGCTGAAAAAGCAAGCTGGATTTGGCTGGGACCAGGGAGGATTACCGAATACAGCACGGGTTTGTGGGAGCAGGGCTGCTGCAGGTTGCAGAGTTTCCTACCTGGCTGTGGCTCAAGTCCCTCCCCTTGCAGGGCCGAGTGGAGGAGGCAGAGGGGGCCTGGCTGCTCCCACCTGCACGTGCCCACCATTTGTCAGAGCGAGTCTTGCTCCACCACCCTCCCAGGGCAGGAGCTGTGCAGCATTACAGTGATGGAGAGCATCTCTGATCCAAGGTGGCTGCTCTGGAGGGGACAGGGTGGGCCGAGCACCCCAGGATGCCTGGGATTTGATGGGATGGGGTGAGTGCAGATGCTGCAGCAGAGGAGATGGCAGCCAGCAGTGGCTGGGCTGGGAGGAGCAGGGGGCTGGGACAGGTGCCCCCTCGCAGAGGAACCTCTGTCCCCGTGCCAGGCCACGGGCAGGGCTGTGCCAGGCTGGGCAGGGGATGCTGCTTCCGGAGGGCTGGCAGGCTTTGCTGTGCTTTGGAAGGGCTGCAAAGCTCAGCTGAGCCAGATGAACACGTGCACAGGGCCGACCCCTGCCACGGTGCATATGCTGAGCAGGATCTGGCAGCAAAGGTGGCACCCTGGGTCTGGGAGCCAGTCCTGGCTCTCCCTCAGAGAACAGAGTTAATAATAAAATCCCTGATGCTTTTGCTTCTTTGGCTGCTCCTCCTTCAGTAAAGCAAAAAGCATTTCCACCTCTCCCTTACACAGAGGTGGATCTGCTGGGATTGGGAGCTCCTTAGAGGAGGAGCAAGGTCCCAGGTGCTGGCAAGGGAGAGCTGGTGCTCCCAGAGAGGCATATAAATACATAGAGGTGTGACAAGACAATTTGGACTTGGTTTTTGCCAAAGATGCGTCCCATACCTGCAGCTCAGCTATCGACACTCCTGCAGGAAAAAGGCAAGGCAAGGATCCTCTCAGGGGATGTTTGGAGCAGGTGGATGGGAACAGTGTGCTGTGGATGGGAACAGGGTGCTGTGGATGGGAACAGTGTGCTGTGGATGGGAACAGTGTGCTGTGGATTTGAACAGTGTGCTGTGGATGGGAACAGTGTGCTGTGGATTTGAACAGTGTGCTGTGGATGGGAACAGTGTGCTGTGGATGGGAACAGTGTGCTGTGGATTTGAACAAAGGCCTTTGCACCCTCCACAGGGCCAGGGCAGAGGCTGAGCATCGCAATGAAGGCAGATGCTCCTGGAATCACAGACTGGTTTGGCTTGGAAGGGACCTTGAAGATCATCTGGTTCCAATCCTCTGCCATGGGCAGGGACGCCTTCCACCAGACCAGGCTGCAGATGGCTCAGTTAATATTCAGGAGACAAATCACTAACCCAGAGGCCAGGAACTACTACATCTTATTTAAACAAACCCCAGCATGGGTTACTAAACGACTCTTCAGCCACGGTTTGCCTCTGCTGGGATGCAGCATCCTGGAAATAGGCACAAAAATACCAGCTGCAGGTTGTGCTGGACTGAGCAGAGCCCTCGGCCACTGGCCAGTGAGCGAGGAGTGCTTCCTTCCCACTGCCAGCATCCCTGCAGGATGGAAAAGCTGGGAGGATGGAAAAGGCAGAGCAACCTTCAGGATTAATTCAGTGGTGCTAATTGAAAAGTCAAATAAAGGATGGCTGTGCATTAATCCCAGTAATTTAAACAAAGCTGTAAACCGTGAGCCTTTCTCCAATGAAAACTGGTGAAGCAGTAGCAGCTAAGCCTCAAGATGCAAAAATACCCTCAAAATGAGGTGCAAGACATGCTTTCTGGCAAGCACAGCTTGATGAGTTAAGCTCCAAGCTAGTGACTTAATCCACCATTCAAGCTCCATGGGCCAGATCCTGGCAGGCAGAGGCTGGGAGCAGCAGGGCTCGGTGTGTGGGCAGCAGTGCAGAGCTGCACCATGCCCCCAGGCCTGCCTTCCCTTGGGCTGGGCTGGGCTCCCTGAGCCAGCCCCCTCCACAGGTCGTGTCAGGATGAGGGAGGATGGAGATGCTGCAGTGCAGGACCCAGCAGGGGAAGCACTCTTGCCTGGGGTGCCCGTCCCACGGGAACGGGAGGGAACAGTGTATTTCTGTGGCACTGTGGGAAATCCCACTGTGGTGGGGCAAGTGGGCAGAGGTTGGTCTGGAAGAGACCAAGCTCCTACCCCGATGACACTGGTTGGCTGTGCACTTAAGATGAGCAAAGCTGCCTCACTCACTGGTCTGGGTAAAACATCCGGAGTCACTGAAATCCGCCCTCCACCGCACGCAGAGAGATCAGCTTGGATGAACTGGATCCTGATTGGGCTGAGATTTATGTCTGTCCATAAACTTTACACCAGGAACAGACCACTGGGGCCCAAGAAAGGCCCTGTGTTTCCAACAGCCCTGTGTCATGCCAAGACTCCCTTGCTCACTGCCATTTGTTATCACAGCTGAGCCCCCAAAATATCCCTGTCAGAAAGATGTCCGCTTCCAGTCCTAGCCAAGATCTGATAAGGATGGAGCATCTGGTCCCCATTAGAGGCTGCTCGCTCTGGTTTCTGGCTGTGCAGGAGGGGGGCTCGAGTGCCATGGTGCTCCCACCAGTCCCATCTGGTGAAAATTAGGGAAACGGTAACATCAGGGGGCTGTGGGGGTGGGCGGGGGAGATGTTTTTGTTTTGCTTTGAAATCACGTTCAACTCTTACACTGATGGAGGCCAAGATAACCTCCTCCAGCTCGTTGCCAGCCCAGCTCCAGGCAAGCAGATGGGAAGGTCCTCCTCTGAGCAAGCACCTCCTTCCCACATCCCTCCATGCAGACAACCCTCAGTGGGTCCATCCTCCAGTGTGAGGTGATGGAGCATTCCTCTGAGAGCAAAGACAACTTTCACCTGCCTCAGGTGTGGCTTGTGCCTAGAGAAACTGTGGTAGAAAGGTGTGGGGTCATCCTTTGCCCAGAGTCTCCAGAGTCAGGAGGGGCATCGAGCTTATGAGCTTGGGGAACACTGAGAAAACCTGCTTCATTCTAAGAGCAAGACAAGGTTTGTGGTTTGTGTGAAAACACAGTGTTGGTTCAGCTCCATTGACTGAAGAGCTCAGAGGCAGGGGAGCAAGTGGAGAAAATGGCTTTTACTGCTGTGACAGGAGCATCTCCCTGGAGCTGAGGTGGGGGAAGACCTTAAATGAGAGCTGGTGGCTGCAGGCACCTGTAGGAACTTCAGAGGCTCTGGGTGATCCTCGTGAGTGAGGAACACTCAGGGTGTTCCTCCTGAGCATCCCTGTCAGCAAGGCCATACCCTGGCCAACCCCTTTGTCCCCTCTCCCTCCAGCCTGTGCTGTCACAGCACACGTGGGCCATGGTTGGAGCAGACCCACGGCCCGGCTGGCCCCAGCAGCTGATGGCTCTGCAAGGGCCCCTCCTCCCCCCGCTCTGGGACTGCACCTGGGGCCCAGCTCGGGCTCCTGCCGTGCCTCCCCTCTCATACCCCCTCTCTCCCACCCAGCTTGTGACTGCCACCCGGTCGGCGCGGCCGGCAAGACCTGCAACCAGACCACGGGGCAGTGCCCCTGCAAGGACGGCGTGACCGGCCTCACCTGCAACCGCTGCGCCAAGGGCTACCAGCAGAGCCGCTCGCCCGTGGCCCCCTGCATCAGTGAGTGCCCCGCAGCCCGCCCGCCACAGGGACCCCCGCGCCACAGGGGATGCCCCTCGGGCCCCCCCCCCCCCCCCCCCCCGCCGGCGCGCGGGGGGGGGGGGG